>OMNM01016437.1:2466-53157 GCA_900302745.1 Parablennius parvicornis | reverse complement strand
ACAGTAAAAAATAAAATCCTTGGTTGAACTGTTTTCGTTTACATGTATTTCTATGAGTGATATCTGTGATCTTTACAGATAAATACGAGACGGTCGGAGAGAAGATGTTGAAGACATATGGCGTGCTGAGGTAAGATTAACCTCCACATACTTATAAGTTTTCCAGCTTGGTTTCATTAAACTTTAATACAAGTGTTTCCTGTTTTTTCCACAGTCACATATCTGTTGTGCCACCAACTCCTCCACCACACTTGGATTATCAGTTTCTGAGCAGATCTGGGGTAAACAATTTGTGCATTTCTTGCACAGTTTACTGTAAAAGTACAGAATATGAATTGGTTGTGATTTACAGTTTTGATTTGCAGGATTTTAAAATCTCCAAACCTTTCACCAGCTCAGTGGAAGATTTGATGGCTTCCTTCACGAGTCACATTAAAAGTGAGTGATTCATCTTTTTTTTTTTTACACGTTTGAATTTCTAATATAGAAAAAATTTTAGTGTTGAGAAATGTTGAGTGCAGGATTCTGTATCACATCCTGAAGATAATATCTCAACCTGCTCACGTCAGCACTATGATAACCACATAGGAAGAACATTAGGTGCAAAAACCTCATTCACGCCATTAAACATGCAAGAGCAGATCGTTTATCATAGAGAGTCCCCTGCAGACAGCGTTTCAGCTCAGTCGTAGCATCATAGGACAACTGTGGCTCAATTAGTAGTACAATCTCGCAACTGTTGGTTCGATCCCTATCTCACTCCCTCACCAAGAACTTTCGATCCCCAACTGTGAGCAAGCATGTTTTTAATATCAGTGTGAGACTGTGAGGTTTTCTTCAAGCAAACAATACTTGGATGTTATCTTTTCCAAAATGTGTAATGTCTTGAGTGGCTCGTGTCCTTGCAGAGATTTCCACCTCTCAGAATGATGTGAGAACGGACCAGCTGAGGGTTGACAGCAAACGCCGGCAATCGGGCTGGACATACAGCTCCCAGAAGAGTCTGTCGGAAAATGACATCAACAAAGCCATTCATGTAAGTCAACCCCAGCTATGAATCAGGTGATATCATAAGGTATTAAGGAATCCTCGGTCAAGACAGTAAAATCCAAGTGGCTCCGTGTGTGTGTGTGTGTGTGTGCGTGTGTGTGTGTGTGTGTGCGTGTGTGTGCCTGTGTGTTCGTGCTCAAAAGCAGATGAATCTTGTTAATTCAGTACTGTTTTAGCGGCCTCTGCTGGTGAGAGGAAAAAATTACAATAACTTCTCCAAGTTAATTTTATTTTATTAAATTTTTTTGTGCTACTCATGGTGTTTATTTTTAATAAAAGCAGACAGAGAAAAGCTTTTGAATAAGCTGCTTTAATCTAAGAGAATTGCTACAGGAGGCACACCCCGATTATTCCACAAGAGAAAGTACTGCTCGCACAGAAATTCATCATGTAAAATGAAAATAACTGTATTGAACAGTATGCTGGTTGTCCAGTTTGTCTCTGCCCATTACTTTAAGTTTAAATAATTTAATATTTGCATCATTTATACAATTGGTGTTCTACATTTCATGTGAAATTATATGATACTATATGTTTGAAATGTGATTTAATAAGATTGGTAGAGTAGAATTTGAGTTGCCACTTTTTTTTCACTGTTGTTGTCCCGCCCTAAATAGTATGATTTGAGTTACTCCCATTAAGCTAGAACAAACGTTCAAATGCCTTCAGTCAGACACGTTTTGTATTCTAAGTATATGAAGGTGCAACAAAATAAATCAATGATTGACTTTTCTCTTTACAGCTCTTTAAAGTCCCCAGTCTTCCAAACCTGTTCAAGAAAAACAAAGACAGTGATCATGAGGGCTCATCCACCGGGACAGAAGAAGACGCTTCCTTCAGTTCCGAGTACTCTGGTGGAAAGAGAGTGAGTTAATAAATGAGATTATAGATCTTCTTCTCAGAATAACTTCCTCTTCATGGTTCTACTAAGACCGAATGAAGAAGATCCATCTTATTCTTTTAAACATAAAGTGTGAGTCTACATCCCTCTTTTTTCGCCTCCTCAGGGCAGCAACAGCAGCATCAGCACAGACTGCGGCCTCTTCGAGAGCGTCACCGTGGGCGGGGAGCTGGAGCTGGCTCTGGCCTACAACACCAACACCTCCTGTCTGGAGGTCACTGTGGGCTCCTGCAGGAATCTGACGCACGGAGAAAGCAAGAAGAAGAAGTGTCACCCGTGAGGACGACTGTCGACATTCGCAGTATCCCGTATTTCTTCTGTGATCCTGCATCAGTAACATACGATTCCTTGTTCATTTTGTGTGCAGATACGTCAAACTCTACGTGTTGCCGGAGAAAAGCCCCAAAGTGAAGACGTCTGTGAAGAGGAACACAACAGATCCGGTTTATAACGAGGTCTTGAAGGTAAATAGAAAGGACCTGGTCGACTTCAGCTGCTGGAGATTCATCCTTGAGTTGATCTGCTTAAATTAAACTAAAACTCTGTATGCTTTTCCAGTTGGACATAGACCGCCATCTGCTCATTGGAAGGAGGCTGCAGGCCTCTGTGTGGCATTCAGGGACCCTGAGAAGGAAAACTTTCCTCGGCGAGGTGCTGCTCCCATTGGATGGCTGGACTGTCGATGACAATGTCTCTCAGTGCTTCAACTGGTACCCGCTGTGTCCCAAGGTACAGCAGATAAAGATAATGAGCAATTCAACAAGTGTTCAGCATGAAAGGAAAAAATCATGCAGAGATATCCTATGACTCAAAAACACCAAAACTTCTATCTCATATTATCTATCTATAATATATTTTTAATAATACCTTTTTCAACCTCATGGTTATGCTCAGTATATAATTTCTGTGTATTCGGATAGTTCAAGAAATGCTGTTGGTGGAGATTTTGTGTGTCTTATCTTGTTCTATTTTTTGTATTCATCAGGTTGAAAGTCCAGGTGGAGGCACTGTGGCATAGTGAGCTTCTTCATTCCAGCTTTAAATAAACTCTGTTTGATCATTAAGTAACAATGTAACTTATAATTCAAAGATTATTAAATGCTGTGATAATATTATTATTCCATGAAACTTTTTCAAATCTGAACAGTGTTGGCGTACACACAGAAAAACACTACAGTAATGCAAGATTGGAGTTTGTTTTATTTCTTTGTGTTTTCCATTTGATCTGTTTGTATTAAATCATTCCACTGGAAAAACAAACGCTGTTGTTACTTTGTATTGTCTTAACCTGGTTAAATCTTCCTAATTATTATTTATTGTAATAAATTGCAAATAAACCTGATTAAAGTTGACTTGTGTTTTTATTTCAATAATATATAGCCATAGATTTAGAAGATATATATGGAACGGTTAATATTGTATTCAAAATAATAATAAATTTGTCTTTATTTGGTAGTCCGTGTATCATATAACATAGTATATAGAATGGCACTATTGGCCATTTAACAAGCCCCCCTAACTGATAAGCTTGTTCGGCCTCCGGCTTTTTCAACTTCATTGTATTTTGTTCTTGCTTATTGTGTTTGAAATAGAAATTAATTAATTATTCTTGTTGCTGTTGCTCACAACACCATCTTGTGGCACCAGGTGGTATTACAAGTGAAAACTGGAACTGGCTAGTTAGCTTCCTTACTCTTGTTGTTAAACCTCGTTTATTGCATTTATCCAAACAGAAGATAGCTGTAATTATAAGACGCACCATCCACTTTTACAAGTGTTTTCTCAGTGTGTCCTCAGTTTATTCCTCACGCTGCTCTCTCGCCTTGCTGTTTTCATTGACATTCTCATGGCCTTGTTTAACCTGCTCCTCCCATCGCAACTCATCCCCACCTCAGCTTTCCAAAGTATTTAAGATGCACCAGCATGCTTTGGAGGCCAGGTTGCAGTTGATTACAAAACGTTGCATAACGCACCAAGCTGAATATTTGACCTTGAATAGAAAAAGATTCCACTTCCCTAAACCAGTTTCTAGGAAGCCAAACTGTATTGTACAATATGATAATGATCAAATTGATGTCGATATTTTATTGTGCGGATAACCAAGAGTTCAATCGAACATCTTTTTGACATTTCAAGATAAAACTGAAAACAGTCCTTTTAGCCCCTGTTCTTCTTCAGTTACTTTATTCCCTCACTAGAGGTCAGTGTTACACGGTGCCAGGTCCCCTCCACGACGTTCCTCATAGAGGGAACCACCCAGGCCCAGCCACATGGTAATGATCCACTGCCCTTAATACAGGTGAAAACACCTTCCCATTAATGCAAACACGAGTCAGAGCACCTGCGTCAGAGTACAAACACACCTCCTTTGTGGACCAGCGTGTTTCTTTGTGAGTGCACTTCAGCATCTGCAGTCCCGCAAGGTGTGTCTTGTGTGATCTGGTGTGTATTATGAATGCATCAAGAATTGTAAGTGTTTAATAGGCATGTGGGTGTGTTTGTTTAGCTATTTGTGAGTTGTGCTTAGGTGTCTCGCTCTGGCAGGAGGCAGGGAGTTCCTCCAGACAGCGCCCTTTAGTGATGAAGTTGGGCGTCTCACCTGCAGCTGCATGTAATATGTGTATCTGAACTTAGAGGGTAAAACTCATGATTGTTTTAGGATTGTTTAGGATTCATATAAGCAAACTCTTTGGTAAGACTTAAGTTCCACACAAGTCAAAAACATGTTGATTTTGCTCAATTGTCATGTAGACAATGTCTGTTTATTAATAACAAAATAACACAGAATTTTTATAGACATGGATCAGCTATGACCTCATGAGCTTTACCAATTACAAAAAGCCCTAAAAAAGCATGTAAAGACTATCAAACTGGGAAAGTGGGAAGTTTCTGTGAAGCTAATGTGGTGCCATTCAACACATCTAACAAATCGTATTTCGTTGTGATGACCTCTGTGAACTGGACCTAACCACAGATTATTAACCTAGCTTCCCACGTACCGGGACTGCCACATGCACAGAGTCGACAACGATTCATGTGAGGCGCTGTTACACAACGTTTCAAGTGAAAACGCATCGCTTCTGCCTTTTCATTTCAGAGAAGTTTCGTGTTTATACGACAACATTTTGAAAACGGCAGAAACACTCTAAACAATGTAGTTAGCATGCTAGGCCACGAGTTGCCGGTGTAATTTGGTTTTGAAACCACACACACATACACAGAGAACAATAAGCTATAAACATTAACAGTGGGCGTACACAGATATTGGTATGGACACACAACCAAATTGGATTATTATTACAGTGACTCTCAACTATAAAACTATCAAGTTCCAGGAGATTACGGACTAGGAGCCATGCCACTCAGGGGGATGCCATTGCTGTTATTGTTCATTTACTTGTTTATTTGCAGAACAACGTCGGTAGTGAGAAAAGTGTAATTTTCTCCCGTTTCCACAGACTGAATGATTTCAAAAAATGTTTAGTTTTTTTTCAACTCAAAGTCTCTAAAAACGTAATTTAATCTGTGTATTGCTTATATTGGTACTGACAATGCTTTTGTTTCTTTTCTCATTCATCTGCACCTTGTCATGGGAATTCTGGCAACAATTTGTGGTGGTGATGACAGGGGAGCGAGCTTTCCTTCAAAATGAAAGCCTCTAACATTAATGCAGTGTAAAATCTATGGAACTTTTTTTTTTTTAAGGAAGAAATAAAGAATTTTACAAGCTGGTATCAGTCCCATTACCCACCTGTACAAACAAACCAAAACTCTCTGCTTAAAAGGCAAATGAAACATTTTCCTGCCAGTCATTTTCTTTAAGTACATGAATTCTTTTCTCAGAGCTAAAATACTATGTCACTACTTCAATTAGAGCCTCTTCTGCTTCATTCAGGATCAGATTTAGTTTCATATTTAATGTGATGTTCTTCTGTCAGCAGCCAAAAGTCCATACAAATAATATTACTAACAAAAGAAAGTGGTCTAATATTCCGACAGGAAGAAATTTGGAGTCACACCAGGCCCCGCAGTAGGGAGTGGTTGGAGTTAATTCAGAGTGAGCTACATTAGACCAGAGTCTCCTCAGCGTTTCCTCACCAGACAATAAAGCTTTTCTTGTCTGTGTGGAAGCAGCGTGTGAACGACTCAGTCAGTCTCTGGTTTCACAGGAGAACAAGACGGGAAAAGAAGAGCATTACTGTGGAAGAGGCGGTGACGTCTTGACCTGGAATTCTGGTAACAACGCCTACAAGCAGGTCACCATGGCAACAGGAAGCCCAACAACTGGCATGATGCTGGTTTGATAGTTCTGCAACATGAGGACGCTCAACATCACTGAGTCACATCTAAACAGATAGACATTTTAAAAATAGTGTATTAGTTCATGGAAAGTATTTTCCAAATTGGCACATGGAACACATTGTGGGGGGATGGGCAGGATATAACACACTGTGGAACTCACAAACTTCTAAAACTGTCACAAATACAAGAAATCCAGAAGCATCTATCTCAATTTCGCAATCTAGAGACATTCAAGAACTTTCCCACATTGCTGACCTCTGGCACCTTGTTGAACTTTCACACATTGTCTGTATTGATAAGGAATACTGTCTGTGAGTACCGGTATATAAGTGGTGTGTTGTGTATGTCAAGTCATGTATATCTTTGTTCCTATATAGTTCTAGTCTTTATTTACTTGTGTGTAGTTGCTCTTGCTTGGTTCGCGACTGCGAGTCTTTGCTTTTTGTTTCATCTGGATTGATAGTGTGTTTGTCAAACAACCTGTTTTTCTGCACTGATCGGAATCTCTCACTTTATTCCATGTCAAAACCAGGTAACACACAATTAAACTATTGTAGTGAAACTGCAGTGGAGATAACTTGTTTTTCTTAGTGGCCTACAGGTGGGGAAAAGTACATTTTGCTCCCTTAAGTACATTTTGAGCTGATTCAAATGTGCCTGAAAGGAGCAGCTGAGAAATCACTCAATATTTAAGGAAAAAAAAGTATTTAAAATTAATGCAAAATATGTGTTATTTGTATTTTTGTCTACATTTATTTTTGTCTTTTAAGGTTTTTTAAAATGATTTATTTCTGTGTATGTATCCCAACCTGTGGCTATTTTTTCTTGCTTTGCATTGATTTCCCCAGATTCCTTATTTAACCACCGCACAGTGTTCAACATCTGCTCAATAAAAAAGAAATAACCTATGAAAACATTCATAGTCCATAAACTTATAATGTTGACAGTCTTTCCATCACATATCATAGAAAGTGACCACACAAGATGTATAATCAGATTTCTTTATTGCCAATATGTGGAACACCTCATTATAAAATCCTTTTCATATATAAAGGCCAGCATAGCTGTGTTTCTATTACAGTGTCAGTAAATGCTACTCTAGTCCATGTCCAGAGAGAGGAGAGTATGAGGTCGGTGTCATACTGTTCAGGTCAGTCCATTATGACCAAGCTGAAGGATGAAAAAGCTACCACCTTACTCATTTCAACCTTAGTTAAGGTCTAACACTATTTTATTAATTTTTTTTTTTTTAAACAAGCACAAAAAAAAAAAAAAAAGATCTAGATGTTTTCATTTACATCCAAATGTTTTAGTGATTATGCATCATCAACCGTCTTGGACTGAGCCTGCATGGGTGCAGCCAGAGAGAAAAGGCCACTTAAAACGGGTGAAAGCACACAAACTGGCGCTCAGCCCTCACTCTACAACGACAAGACACAGAACGGACAGAAAGAAAAATATATTAAGACCTAAGTGTCCCAGTGCTCTGAAGATGAGGACGTTCTACAGCACGCTGTGGGCTGCAAACAACAAAACATACATAAACTAGTCAAAGTACCTGGATGGTGAGCAATCTCCTTCAGTGATTTTTTTTGATGGCGTGCAGCTGGATATTTCCTACAGTAAAAAATAATAATTTACAATTAAATCTATTTAATTTAGTGATCTAAAGATGCTATGTATGGAACATAAGACTTCTCGTTTTGGTCAATATATAAAATCTTTAAAACATATTCAATGTTTTGTTATCATGAGTAGATAGCAAAATAACAAAAATATACAAACTAAGAGAAAATACCCTTTTAATGTCCCCTATACAGTATAAATATATAACTAGGTATGATTTTAACCTAATTTATAGCAACAATAAACATGAATGGAAGTGTTCAAAATATAATGAAAAACAATAACATATCTTTTTTTTTCCTGCTTATACTGTTTTCCCCTTTCTGAGTGGTCGCTATAAACCACTAACTCCTTTATCTTCCTAAACAATGGATGACAGACATTAAAGAAGCAAGTGAGGCTTTTGATTACACATTGTATGAGGAAGTACTGATGAAATCCGGCTACTCTGTCACGCCGCTGGATAAAAACAATGATTTTGGTTTGAAGCGGATCGGATTACGCACAATCAAGTACACAAACAGGTATTAAAACACTAAGAAGAGAAAATAGAAAGAAGGTTTTGGCACTAAGTTTCCTTCCAAGCTTCTGCGAAAGCCCTGCATCCTGCCTGCTCGCAACAGGAGCCCGCCTCTCTGTACGCAAAGCCTCTGCTGTGCTTATGCTGCTCCAGTTTAGTCTGTAACCCCACGTGTGTTTTAGCATGTGTTTGCTGATGTGTCAGCTGAGGAGCAAGATGTAGTGACCATTCAGAAAGGGTGTGCGGCCGCTCGACGAAGGCTTCTTATAAGGCTTCTTATAAGGCTTCAAACTCGTCGATCCTCTGCTTGGTGTTGCCCTGCCTGATCTGTTTCAGGGTCTTGTATTTGTCTCGGCCCTGCATCACATTGTTGGCGTGAAGGAAGTCCATGTCGTTCTTCTTGCTTTCGTCACGTGCATGGGCCAGCTCTGAGGTCAGGGCCTGGAGAGAACAAAGGAGAACCAGCGTGAGATCAAAATGCTGCTTAATGGAGGTTCTCTAAAAGGAAAATAAGAGGCAGAGCTTTCAGCTGTCAGGCTCGTCTCATGTGGAACAAACTACCAGTTTCATTTAGAGAGGCTGACAGTCTCTACATTTAAGGTTAGATTAAACTTTTCTATTTAATAAGGCTCACAGTTGGGGCTGGTTCAGGCCACTCTGGACCATTGTCTAGTGAAGCTGCTATAGGTTTAAACTGCTGCACTGGGCTTTTTCACTCTCCATGTTTCACTATTACATGTCACGAACATTAATTTAGCTTTTGCAGCTCTGACGTCTAGTCTGTTGCCACCAAGTAATATGTAATGTTGAAATAAGAAAGTATTATATGAAATCTTGTCAACAGACGACTTATTTTTTTCTCATCATGGATCGGCTAAAACGGATGTGGTTTGATGTGACTTAGGGGTTAATGGCAAATTTGTTAAATGTTTGGGAGTGTCAATGATAAAAAGAAACAATCATTGTTCATCTCTTCAATCACTAATCAACACAATCTTTAAGCAGACTGAATAACTAAAGCAAGTTTCCCCAGAAACTAATGATTACTGGGGTTTTAAAAGTTATCAAATGAACTTAATTAGATTTGAAAGTTTGGGTTATTTTATTAAAAACCTAAATCCGGAACTGCTGGTTGGTGAATCTTTCTGAGAATGTTTTATTTATTTAGCGATGGCAGTAACATTTTGCACACCATCATTTAAAATAAGCAAATTCTCTCTATCTAGTCGATGATTAAAAGCCCTGCAGGACGGCCGGCTCTCACCTCCAGCTGTTTCTGGACACGCTCGTTCTTCATGGCCTCGGTCTGGCGGTCCTCCTCGTTGCGGTGGTCATTGATGCCCTCCATCTGCAGGTCGGCGCTGTGCGTGCTGTTGTTCTCCTCGCTGTCGCTGTTGTCGTCCAGATTGTCGTACATGGGAGGAGGAGGAGGTGGAGGCGGTGGCGTGTCCTGTCTTATGGCCATCAACAGCTCCTCCTTGGTCTTCTCCAGGTCTCTGTTTGCCTCCCAGGCCTGAGGGAAAAGCAAATAGTTTTCTCTTTTTCAGTATTTTTTTTTTTTTAAATACGAGGAAAGTAATTGTTCTTTTGGTTTTCTTATGTTTCGTGGAGGATCGACAAAGAAAAACAGCATGATATATAACACACTCCAAACAAAGTTACTTAAAAAAAAAGGGGGATCTTAAAAGTGCAGGGCTGGTCCAGCAACACCTGAAAACACTGAAGCTGTTTTAAAAGTCATATCATTTTTAACATCCTCCACCGACACTTCCAACTACATCTTAGCAACTGTTTTGGAGAGTTACGGCAGAAATATTTTAATTATGCTAATAAGAAACACAATGTGACAGAAGATCTTTCACAAAGTCAATGCTGTAGTAAAAAAAAGCAACACAAATAACACAACACATTTTCAAAAGATTTCAAAAGCATAGAAAAATAATTAATAGAAAGTTTGCAAATAAAAGTCAATGGGGGAAATTGTGGAACTGATTCCCACTGTAACTTTCTCACTATCTCTGCTCAAGGTCGAGACGATTTGTACTATTTTCTCCAGTCGTGGTAAATACAGACACATTAACAAGGTAACTGCTGTAAGGCGTGGTAAAAGATTATGCGTTGGCCAATTGAGCTAATAGTACTTATTCCTCACAGTTCTTTGTTTTTGTAGACGTGCACAAAATTGCGTACTAATTCAGGTACATACAGTAAAGGCATCCTGTGTGTAATTTTGCTCCTCTCTCAGACAAAATCTTCAGTGCATGTCATCTTTCACCAGTGATTTTATGAAGTTTGAGCTTCTCTTCGCATTAGCAAACCTTTAGAGATTCTGGTTTCTTGGATGTTGGATATGTGGATCCACTATGTGGATATTGGACGTATAGAAGTAAGACCTGAATATACTCTGTTTTAAAACAACATTGGCCGGATAAGAAGTCTGAAATCAAGCTACACTGTTGCTATGTGCTGCACTTAACTGTGGTAAAATTTCCCAGGGGAAAGAAATAGCAGATTGTGCTTCAGGCACCCGCTGTCGAAGCTCTCACCTTGAGCTGCCATGTGCTGGCCTCCTCCTCCTTGCGCTTCCTGGATTCTTCCAGCAGGCTGATCTTGGCGGACTGCTCTGCCAGCTCTGCAGCCTACAAAAGAAAGAAAAAAAAAAACAGTTATTTAATAGAGACAAGACATTGAGAAGCCACAAAGGATGCACCAGTTTTATTCTAGCTTTGGAGTCATAAAAGGTTTTGCTAAAGTCCAACTGGGTAACATCAGATTTCTTATAAACTGATGCTGATTTTGAAAGCACGACTTATTAATTTGTGGAATCCATCTTTTACAAAAAAAAAATGAAAACATGTTTTATTGGAGCCCCAGGATTGCCTGTAGATAAGGTGATGGTTCAGAAAGCCTGCGGATTCTTTAAGATATTACAGTATAGCAAAATCCTCGTGGACACACCCACTCTCACCACTGTAAGTTTTCTTAAAATCCTAGAAAGTGTCTTATTCTGCATTTCTTTGACATTTACTGACGCAATGTTGGCAATTTCAGGGTGTGAGTTGTGGTGGCCCCAGAAGGATTACTGACATCATGTTGGGAATCACCGCTCTACATCTTTGAATGTATTGAAGATAGTAAACAAGTTAGTAAGAAAGTTTAAGAACGAGTTCCCACAAGACACATAAGGCCACTCCCTGGCATCTAAACATCAAAGAACAGGAGATTGGCATCATTTAGTTTGAATTTACTTTGAATCACTAGTTGCTAACTGCAGTGACCAAAAGGAGTAAAACTATAAGTTTATTTAGGTGAACCTACAACAAGAAATTAGTGTAAATGATGGTCAGGTGCTGTTTGTAATCATTAACAATTGTGGGAGGTTGAACTGTGTAAATGCACAATTATTTCATTTCTTTTTGAAGGTACCAGACCTCCTTCAGAAAATTGGCTTTTAATCCTGCAAGAAACAGTCAGGTGTTGCTGGACTCGTTCCGTTTGTTCACCTCTGTTAACATCAGCATGACTCAGGTGTGCAGTGTTATCAAGTGACCAAAGTTACACACTAACACAAACTAACCAATCAAGTAAGCAATAGCTCAGCAACTCAAACACAGGAAAACAACTGACTGAACACATATTGCTTGGAGTCTGTGATCTCTTTTGACGACCTGTGTGCATACCATTGATTTACTTTGATTCAGCATCATTACAACAACCAGCATCCACTATTTATAAGCGATGCACAGTAATAAACAATCACTTAAATAATAATTTCCGACTGTATCTAATGAACAACATGATTTTTCATTAGATACTGTCGTAGGTGTAGTTTGTAATATTCATATAAAGCTCCTGTTGTGCATTAGATGGCAGTAGTGAGTCAATGTAGCACTCAGCTTGACTTCAATCAAGCTCCTTTAAAAGTTAAGGAACATTTTTTTTTTTGTTAATGATTACAAAAAGCTCCAGCCTTTGTTGTTCACTGCAGTCTACCCATTGCTCTTGTTGGATGGTTAAATTCACAAGACCAGAAAGGCCGATACTAGCTGATAAGCATGCTATTAATAATGTTGATACTTCCAGCGCCACATTTAGACAATGACTCTATTTACTTATTCATTAACATTTTGAATGAAAACTATAAAATTTTGGAACGGGTCAAAATGAGCATATCTTCAAGCACACTACATTATTATTACAGGTTCAATTTTTGAAGAAATTTGATCAGGAATACAATTATTGAGCTAAAAAATTAACAATTGCCTTAAACTAACAGCAGGCATCATCGCCATGCGACTGAGTCACTTCAGTAACCACATTCATAACGGCACTGTACTTTAAACATGGTGATATTTTTTGTAATATTTTCTTCTGTGAATGATAAGAAAGATTGTGAGAGCTAAAAGAGCAAATGGAAAAATAATGAGACCTACAATAGAGGTGAATAACGAGATAATATATAAGCAGGAAAATGGATAGTTCCAAAGTTTTCCTTTCCGGTCCAACTCCTATCCTGCCCTCAATTCATCGAGACTCCTCAACACTGATTACTGTTTTAAAAAGTATTTTTGTTTATTCTATTCATTTGATATGCTATATTATGATATTGCTTTGTATTCAAAGCATTAAATACAGCTAGAAAGGTTTTTTTGTTTTTTTTTAATTCGTTTGTTATGGGTAAACATGTTTCTGTTAATAATATATTGGCTTTAAAACAGCTTTCTGGGGCACATTATGTTTGAAAAAATGATTTGTCTGTACAGGAAAGGCGTCATGGTCTTTGAGGATGTCTTGATTAAATGTGACTCTGTGTGTTGTGGTTCATTCATCCAACAATGTGAGTCTCTTTTCTCTGCACCTGTTTCATCCTGCAGCGCAGCACCAAGCCGTGAAATTGTGATGTAAAAAGGTACTCGGCTGGTAAATTCAGGACACTATCATTGTTCAGGGGCTCGCTTTTCAACAAGTTAATGACGCGGCTGGCACTTGCCCTCGGTCACGGTTAGAAGACATTCCACAGAGACTTAATCCACGACACCGGCGTCCTAATGGGGTTTAAGTTTGAAAGAAAAGAGGCTTCACAGCAGGTGCCGGCCCAATAAAACTGTCCGATTGTGTGAACGTGGAGTAGAAACCACAGCTTCAGTGTCAGGACTGTGAAAAGTGAAATAGCGGTCCTGTGTGTGGTCCGGCGAGGGGGCGGGAGGTGTGAAGTGAAAGAGGTGTGGGCCTAGTGGACGCTACAAAGTTGTTTTTGTCCGGAGCTGCCAAAGACTGAAGCAAGTTGACCATTTAAAAACATGAAGAAAAGATCGACCGTGCTGCAGAGACGCAGCCCACCAATAAAGATGAATCCTCCATGTGTCACTGAAACACCTGGGAAATATTCTTTGTAGAGGAAACACTGACCAGCTCCTCCTGGCTTTTCTTCTGGCTCTCAGCGTGGCGGGCCAGCTCCTCTTTCTCCAGCAGTGCGGCCTGACGCTCCGCCTCCAGACGTGCCGCCTCCTCCTCGGCTCTCCTCCTCTCCTGCTCCAGAGCCATGGCCCTCTGCTGCTGCTCCTGCAAGTCTGAAATACAGAAAAAAAAAAAAAGAAAATCATAAGGGTGAATGTTAAACTTTTCCTGCTGCTAGTGCCAGCTTTTTAAATCATCACATTTATTCATTCTTTTTATCACTGATAACAAAAAACTATCTTCATCTTTTGCTGAGTAATCAAATAAGCATCCTGGACTTGAACTGAAGGCAGTATGATGTTAAACCATTAAAATTATTTGGGATCTTAAATTCAGCTTCTTTTAGTTGAATGACTTATGTCAAACTATTCATATTTTTCATCTCTTTAAAAAACTTTTTCTCACATAATTATATTGAACAATCACAGCACATATTTAGATTTTGTTACAATAAACTCTAATAACACACAAATAACTTTACAAGTTATTTGTAAAGATTGATTTTTACTGGATTATTGCAGAGATGCAATTTTTATGTTATTGTTAATGACGCAACATGTTGTGGTTTCTTAGTTTGAACCAAAAATCTACTGCCTCACTGTATAACCTTCACCGAGCAAATAATACGTGTTAGGAATCCATTCACCAACTAATTGATCCTTACAAAACAGTTTCAGTGTCAATACATTTAAATATCATGCATTTGTTATGCATTTTAACAGTTCTATATTGTTTTAGCTTGTTTTTCATTTAATTAAATTGGAAATGACAAATAAAATGAGCATACATATCATCATTTCAACACACAGTGTTGTAAAAGAAGTGCAGATAATGAGAAGTGAAACCTGTTTCATGCGATTATGAGCAGAAAAGTGTCAAGTGAAACTGTCGCTGTGTAAGCTGTATGTTACGTGCGTTATTCAAGGTGTGTGATCACTTGGTATGTGAAGCATTTCAAAACAAACACTGCCCAGAGTAAAGAGCTGAGTTGTGAGCAGGAAGCTCAAGCAGAAGTCTGAAGTCACTTTATTTTTTTTGGCTTGTAAGGATGCGCCAATAACATATTCATAGGCTTATTACAAGTGTAAAGAGTACTTCCTTTAGATAAGAGTACTTGATACTGCAATTGTAATTATTGGAATGACTTTAAATGTGCACCGACTAGCATCAAGACAATCATTCCTTCAATCACGGATCGGATTACAGTTTGTCCTTAAGAATCTCCACACAGCTCCTCCTTCACTGAACACCTGCTCTGCATCTCTCAGAGTGGTAAAAGCCTTAATTCTAGAAAAAAAATGTAACAATAAACATCAAATTGCAAAGAATTTTTCACTTGTAATGTCTACCTGGAATTGTTGTTTACTGGTTCTTGTCATTCGCCTTGAACTTACTATATTTCACATTTTGCGTCCTCAAGGATAAGTGACGAGGTGCTGAAAGTCTCCTCCCCCCTTCATCCCCTCACCTTTCTCCGCCTTCCTGGTCTTCTCCTCGAACTGGTAAAGTCTCATCATCAGCTGCTGCTTCTCGTGCTCCATCTGCTCCTTCTCTCTCTCGATGGCCTCCCTCTTCTTCTTCTCATTCTCCAGCTGGGCTCTGCAGATAAGACAGGCAGCGTGAGCCAACAACAAGAGCTGACACACTGTGGGTGATACATGTCATGCACGCGCGCACACACACACACACACACACACACACACACACACACACACACACACGTGCGCGCGCACACAGACTCAACACTTGTTCAATTACAATGATCAGGAAATGTTTTCCCACTGTTTTGCATTTTGCAACTTTAAGTTGGCAAATTAGCTCGTGCGTAATGCAAATCAGAGGATGCATTAAAAAAGAAAAACCCCAACGATGCAGAGTTTGCATTAGTGCAGGAAAATAGGAAAATCACTCATAGTTGTACGTACATTCATACCACTTTCCTTTATCTATTTATTTATTTTATAGGTGTAGATTTGTCAAAAAAATTGAAATATGTGAGCATTCCAACCTGTTCTTTGCCAAGGTTACCTTGAATTTGATTAATCATCCCAGGGAATTTTGTCTGTGATGGTATGGTGTTCATGCAGAATACCTCGAGGTGACTTTCATGACTAGTATATAGACTCAAACACCTATTTTTCTTATTTTTGGTAGTTTTAGAATCTTCTCAATGTCATAAACAACCCAGGAGTTTGGACTTTGAGAAATATACATACCAAATCCTATCAGTGTTCACAGGATAGTATCATCAGGTGATGTAATCAGTAAATAAAATTTCTTCAGGTCCAGCTTCATGTGGTGACTGTATCAGACAGCAGTAAACCTCAGCATGGTTCATCCATGCTATTTCTGGTTGCTATGGTGCAACTAACTTCAGATCACACCTGCTTTAATCAGAAATAATTAAAACTACTATTCAAATGAAGCATCCTGGTATCCTCCTTAAGTTTTATTCATGTATAATCCTTTTTTTTTTTTTTCCCCTCGCAATTGTGTTTGATCTTTTTCAGCTCCTGTGTGTGAACCCCGGCAGTCACTCTGGTATACGCCGTGCTGTCTGCTCCGCCATTGCATCACTGTGTTTGAACAGCTGTGTGGGACAGACAGCTGTCGCCCAAACCTGGGGTCAACCTCCACTCACTTCCAGCTCATCCAGTGCAGGAAGTGGATGTTCTGGATTTTGAGAAGGAATGTCGTCCACTCACGAGCACAGAGTGTGTCAGTGAACTCTCTGCCACATTAGGTAAGAACTGGATCTGTTAGTGATGAAGCTGTTCCAACTCAACCAGGTGAAACTATTTTGGTGCTCTGCTGGCCTTAATCCACCTTTAACTGAGACGTCTGTGGACGTCTGTAGAACTACCCATTTTTCAAAGATTACTTCAACTTTCTGTGACTTTTAGAATTTATTCTGTGTGTCTAGTGTTCAACAATGATGATGAGTATATTGGCTCAAAGCTTTATTACTCGTCTTTTCTGGTCAGTTTTGAGAGTTTTCAGATAGTATAAAGAAGAGTTTTGTGGGTTAATCCACTCAAAGCAATAATTCAGAGTTCGTACAGTCTTAGAGAAACCATTTTTCATAAATACTCATTTTTTATGAGTCAAACAGAGATGTAATTATTTAAATGCCAATTTAGTAATGAAATGCAATATAAAAAAAATTATTGTTTATTCAATTAGGTTGATATAAACTAAGCTGTTTCAAGCATTTTTTTGCTTTAAATGTGATAATTAATTTTAAAATACATTTGAAAATTCTGATGTTATGAAATACTTTAATAAATTTAGAAATTTTTCAAAACTTATAAGCTAAAACCATTAAGAAAATAAACTAAAGGCTTGAAATAAACCAGTAATAGATATGCAATATATTTAAATGTCACTATTTCAATAACATTTTGTGAATAATCAATTTAGTTCAAAATGTTTGTATAGTTGCTACAGAAAATGTGAAATACATTTGTGTGCAGTTCATTCACAGTTCAATAGATACACATGTACAACGATTTACATTTAACCTAAAATAAAAATGTATTGTTATGACTAAAAAAAAAAAAAACATTTTGAGATAAATCTATAAGACTTAAGACAAAGATAAATATTTTTATCATCATGAGCTTCAAGGATGTTGATGACCAGATGTCAAGTAACTCTGTATGTTAACCGAAACTAACACTATTTTCACACCAAAACGGCAACAATTTTAGTCTGATATGTCTGTGACCTATCAGTATTATCTGGGTTTACATGACAAGATACATTTTATCTCATAATTGGACATAAAACATGGAACTGAACCTGAAATAGTTAAACTTTTTAAAAAAAAACCTTGCTAAAACAACAAAATATAAGAACGTAATCACACAAATTTTGAATTCATTCTTTGGCTGAAGTTGTTGGAAGCACTTCAAATAAGCTGCATAATAGCAGATGATTAAGTGATTGTTATTGTAGATAGAGGAGGTAAATTTGCTATGGTGGGAAAATTATGTCTCATTTTTGAAAACCATCTGTGAATTGAATAAACAAACAAATGGATAGTTGACTTGTATTTCATATGATGTTAAGTATTCAGGAAACATCCAGTGGAAACATTAGCAGGCTACTGTGAAACCCACAGCGTACCTCTCCATCAGCCTCGCCTGCTTCTCCTCTTTAGCCTGAGTCTTCATCTGCTGCACCTCAATCGTGTCGGGCTTGCGGCGACGCATGTACAGCTCGTGGTTGCCCATGCACAGTTGCAGGATGCGCTTGTTGATGCGCAGTCTGGGCGCATAAAACACAAAGTCCTGAAAACAACAGCACACAGGCCAAAGAGAATAAGAAAGGGAATACAACACGCACACACACACACACACACACACACACACATACACACAACGCTAATAAAACCATCAGCTGTGTCTATTGTGTCAGTGCACAGAAACCTTTACTTCCACCGGAGCAGCTCCACATACGGTAAAAGGTAAAGTCGCCTGAGGCACTGAGATAAGGTTTATACTACTTGCTTTTGTGTGTGTTTGCAGTCAATCATGAGTAGCATTGGTCTGGAAACAGCTCTGGCTATTTGCTTTGCTAGATCACATGGAGGACATGTGTAATGGTTCTTCTCTATTTCAGAGAAACGTGACGCTGAAGGTGAAACTGAAACACAGAGCTTAAATACAGAAGATCACCAGATATAAAAAGCTTATTGAGTCTTAAACAGGAAGAATATGTCTTTTCACTCACCGGAGATTTTTTGTCGATTGGCTTGATGATGAACTTTTTGTCATTGAATGAAATGTTTCTGATTTCACTCCAGGGGAAGCCGATCTTTGGGGTCAATCTGAAAAAAAAAAACACAAAAAAAAAAAACATGAACTCATAAGTTAAATGGTCTCACAGCAACAAGTTCCTTAATGTCAAGTGAGGACAAAACCGTCTCAGAAAAAATCCCTTAAACATTATAGTCCGTCTGTTTCCTATCAGCTTCTAACCAGTGCAATTATATCACATTATTTCATATTATTTGCTAAACAATGTGTGACTATCAGTGAACATACACCCATAGCATTGTGTTCAGATCATCGGGTACCACTACTTTGAAAAACAGGTATGGCTCAATCTATTTATTATCATCCAACAAGAACGTGATCTAAAAATATATCGATCAATTGTCTTACTAAGCCAAAATTCATTTAGAAAAATCAGAAACTATTCTGTAGTCTGGGGCCTTTCTGTGTTGAGTTTGCATGTTCTCTCATGTTCTCTGTAAAGCTAGATAGTTTTGATCTGAAGTTATATGTAATAAGAGACTGATTTAACTTGAATAATTGGAAAGTATGCATGAAATGTGCATTAAAAAAAAAATTATATATACTGTATATATATATATATATATATATATATATATACTACAACAATAAATCTAACTTACTCAGCAAGTAACTTGGTATCAAAATCATATCTTGAATCTAAAAGCAAAACTTTAGAATAGACTAAAATAGAAAACTTTATTGTCTGCAACAAGCTGTGACAAGCAATTTTCTTAACGACGATAAATAGCAATATATTTAAATGTCTTTTGGTTTCGGGCTGCTTACTTGTTTCACCTGTGTGTATGTGATTAAACCTTTCTAATGCTTGGCAGATTAAGTAATCGTAAAGAAAACTAATTGTCAGTTGGAGACGGGTTTATTACAGTGACACAGAAAACATCAAATAGCTTGAGATCAATAGAATGCGAACAGACTGCGAACATGGATTACTGTGACCAACTTTTCACGTATGCAAGATAAATCGGGGGAGTGGCCCGCACTTCTGTTGAGCCAGACATATTGAAGTGGTGCCAATTTCATTCAGCACAATACTGTAAATACGGACAAGCCGATAGTGTTGCAATCTAGAAAAGAAGTCATCCAGCTCACGGCGAAACTGCTGTGAAACAGAACTCCCTGAACTGGAATTTCACTCCAGTTCACATCCTGACACATACATGTGGACTCAAGAAAACAATGTTATTTTATGTTGAAGTCTTACTGCTTGTTCAGCAGTTTCTTAATAAATTCATGTGCAAACTTCAAGAAAAAATTATTTTATAAGCTTGTTAGCCTCGCGATTTTATTTTAAAGATGTTTACCATTTGAGATAAAAGCATGTATTCGTGATAAGTGATTAGTAACACGAGGAATAGAAGAAGCAGAACTACTAAAACCCGGCAAGTAAATATGAAAATTCAAAAGTAAAGTTCTTTTTTTTCATTCATAATCTTAACTGAAAGACAAAAACCTGCATGTATTTTAGATTGAAACATGAATTTAAAACATTTACAGTCATTCTCCATCATTTATGCGTATATCTGATGAAAATCAACTAAAAACTTTAGAATTATTCATAAGAACAAGCTTTACCAAACTTTTCATCAACTTTTTTTAACCCGATTATTTAATCATCATGATTTGAATTAAAAATGCTTGAAAATTTTTAGTTTATGTGTTACAAGTATAGAAATAACATTTAAAAAAAAAACTAACTTTCTTGGATGCACCTGCATGGAATCACAAAATAATCATATTTAGGACAGTGGGTTAAATTGATTTAGTAAAACTAACATTTCTCTTCGATGATCAGTTGTTATGAAAAATAATCTTAAAGAACTAAGCACTAACTTTGCCAAGTACTATTCAAAATAAATGCATTCGTCAGGTGCACTAACGGAGAATTGGAGGTAAACACGATGGTGCAATTGTCAGATATCCTAAACAAAGAACATCTATCCCAATAATTAACACACCTTATTCTCCCCTATTCTCTAATATATATTCTTCAATTTATCTTTCTTAATTCAGAAGATTAGAAGTTACCAGAAATAGTCACTAGCTTGTTAAACTGTTAAGTCTTCAGGAGTTTATTGGTAAAAGTGAGCGCGCAAAATCATTTCCATCCAATTAATTTTAACTGCATTAACCGCTAATCTTGTTTCAAGAGGTCACGGCTGCACTGTCAGTGTATGTTTGAAGCAGAAAATTGTGTCTGCGCTGAGCGTAGGAGCAGCAGCAGCAGGAGCAGAAGGAGTTAAACCAGCTCTTCGCTCAAGCCTCGGCTGCAGCGTTGCATTGTGGGCCGGCTGCCCACATTGGAGAGACACTCTTGTAGGTTGGCCTCACATTCTTAAGTGCCGCAAAGCTTGAAAAACCAGTCCATAGCCATGGTTACAGCACAGGGCATTTCTTTGCTGATCCCAGAGAGCACACAAAAGACACAGGCCAGGATTCACAGTTTCTTCGCTGCAGTGTGTTTCCTCAGAGAGAAAACTCAAACCACATGAGCACTGCAAGTAATTAAACCACTTAGAGTTGAGATGATAAAGAATCAGCCAGTAAAGATTCAATTAGAGGCCTCATGAAGGCGGCTAAACTTTGTCATTACGCAGCCACCAACGCGCTGCATTCAGGGCCTCCATGGGGCTCAGTCGGCCGCATTTCAAGTGCAGGGTCAACGACTGAAAGGCAAGTCACCTGTGGATGAAGTGCCTCTTTAACACAGCGAACTTCACTCCAGTGACTCCACAGAGGAGGGCAACAACAGCAAGAGCACAGAACCAAACTCATTCACAAAAGACAAGGGTCATTATCCTGAAAAAAAAACCATTTGCTCAAATACAAATCACGAGAAAGAAACAAACTGGATGGTAGAGACACACAGCCAAAGGTTAGATAGAAATGTAGGTGAACCATTAAATATGTCAGAAACTCATACAAGAAGGACATTATTAAAATATTTGCATTTTATAAAGAAAATAGAGTAATTAACGTGTAAGATTTTTAATGGTGGAAGGAAGGGTGTAATGATTTGCAAAAGAAGAGTAAAAATAAGTTGAGTAGGATATCAATTATAACGTTTTCTGACACATCTAATTCCCTCACAAGGCCAGCAATAAAAGACTTCACTCTCAGAGCTGTACAACTTGTCTATAATGGCAAATCAAACAAAATGTGTCTGTGATTTCTAAACTGCACACTGTGAAATATACATCTTGAAGGATTTAAATGAGCAAACAAACTTTTAACGTGTCTGCAGTTGAAAAGACGTGAGATAAAGATCTGTTTAAAAGATTTTAGATATTTTATCAATGAAATTGATTTCTATAATTTTACTCTGCATTTAACCTACTTTATTCCTAGTTCACCTCGCAGCATAGCAAGGCTATACGGCACCCAGGAATTGCTGTGGGTTCAAAGGTCATGCTCAGGGACACAGTGTATGCAGTGGGATTCAAACCTGGAAACTATGGTGACCCAGAAGAGCCAACAGCACAACGCAACAGAAGTGCGCAGCGGTCGGAGACGAGGCTTTGTTTCCGGGGGACAATATTTTCCGACAAACTTGCAGTTGGAGAACCAATAAACATAATATACATATTATCTTTATAGTGTCTTATAATATCTCCCTACAATGTTTATGCAGAGAACAGGCTTAGTTTCCAGGGGATGACAATTTCTGACGGAACGATGGACGGCAGAGCACATACATAACGCTATGAAAATTTCAACACGGTGACCATCAATAGTGATTTCTGGAGACACATAACGACATTAATCACAAACATCATGCGGCAGTGTTTAACTGACGTCTCATTAAATTATTCTTAATCATTGTGGAATTTTGCTGTTGTTGCTGTTTGTTGTTGTGTTTTGCTGTTGGCCCTTCCACGTTTCCAGGTTTACAAGCTCAAAATTTTACAAACTGTGCATTCAGTTGACCTGCTCAGGTCTTCGGTTGAGAAACAAGAACTGTGATTAAGTGCAGACGCGGACCTGGCTCAGCCAGTTCAGCTGTGTGTATGTGTGTATGTGTGTGTGTGTGTGTGTGTGTATGTGTGTGACTGGGTTGAAGCTAGCAACCAGCACAAAACAAGACTGCTCACTTCTAAGCTCTCATCCAGACACACTGCTTACCTGTCATCCCTCTCGTAGATGTTGAGTCCCAGGGCGTCCACTCCCAGCCACAGTTCTGTCCCCTTTTTGTTCTTGATGTCAAAGTAGTTGAGTCCATACATCTCCAGGTCCTGGGCGATCTTGAGGTACTCCATCATGGCGTCCTCCCTGTAAGTGCAGACAGATCAACGATTATAACAATGGCATTATGAAAAGATGTTGTTTTGAATGCAGGTTCCAGCTCTTTTTCACTCACTTCATCATCCCATTGTGCTCCTCGTGCCACACCTGGATCCTCTCCTCCCACTGCTCTTTGGATAACTTGTGCTGCTCCAAGACTCTGCACACAGAGAGAAAACACAGGAAAACAGTCACTAACAACAAACAACAACAAACCACACAACATGAGTCACAAAACACTGACTCGTTTCCAACACGGTGGAAGAAAAAAAGCTCAATTTGACTTATTCTTACACATTTAATTCCATTTTTAATGCACACACCAAAAAACATTGAGTCTATCAGTATGTCAAAAGTATGTATCATGTCAGATGAATATATGTAATAATCACATGCCTGATATGATTTAGTTTAAGTTTATTTTCAAGTGATATAACAATTTATTTACTTTACAAAGAAAGTATAGAGAACACTGTCTGGGAGTCTACAGAGACGGGGTGCCTTAAAGTGCCTGGGCAGAGGATACCATCCAACTCTTATCACAACCAGTTGATTTAGTGGAAGTGACATAGAAGAAGCAATACAATCTGACCTAAAGTTGACTTCCACGTTACTTTTATGAAGTAGTTAAAAACATTTTAATTCAGGCAGGCGTTTGACTTGTGGCTGCTCAATTTAAAAATGTTTTCTATAACTGCTGGCTGCAGTGTGATTTTCTTGCTTCTGTGTTTTTACTGATCTTATCTCTGTTTTTTTTTTGGTTTTTTTTTCCGGTTGTTAGTGCTGGAAAGCACCTTGTGACGCATGCCTGTTAAAGGTGCTATATAAATAAAGTTCTATTCTATTCTAAGTGTAAATAGTCTACAATAGTTGGACTTGTCTCATGTGATCACATCACCTAAGATGGATGTTAAGGTCAAGTGTTAATGGGCCCATGAATTGGTCATCTGCAGCAAAAATATGATAAATGTCAAAAATATATATACTGTACTTCAATTTGTTTCTGATGTCCCATTCTTTAGTAAGAACAAACGTTACGTAAACATTGTCCACCTCTTCCATTTGATTGAGGGCAGATAGTAGATAGAGCTTTGAGTTGCCTTTAACTAATACAATCCTCCATTTCCCGCCCTGGAGGACTTCCCTTCCATCTCTCACCTTTGCGTCAGCAGCCGTTCAGACACCAGGTATCCGGGTCGGTGGATTTCCTTGTTGTAGTCTCCGTATTTGGCCTGAACGGCGTAGGACGCCAGCAGCACGGCCGTCTCCGGGGGACAGTAGACCTCGTCGCTCAGGATGCCTTCCTTCACCTGCAGGAAGAAGAGCTTCTGGGTGATCTCCTGGATCAGCTCCTCAGAAACGTCCTCGGGGAAGAACTTGGCCCGAAACTTGAACTGCAGCGGGTTGTCCTTCTTCACGTCCTGAGACGACACCTGCAGAGAAAAGTTTGTGGAGTTTGTATTGCAACCATTATCATTGCCACATTTATGTAATACATACACTCGCATTCCTGTAGTTTAATGCATTTCTTTTTGGGACAAAGCCATACTCAGGTTTGAGCGTAATGTAAAGGTCCGGTCTTAGTGGGCTTTCACTTAATTGAACAAATGAGTCGCTTGAACTTTGAACAGACTGTCAATAATTTTCTATTTCTGCGTTTTTGTGTCTCCAACTCGTCCTGAGTTGGAGACACAAAACATGCAGGCATGTAGCCCAGTGAGATATTCCATTTAACTCTTTAGAGGGCACTCAATGAAGTATTTAAGGATATATGATACACACATCTATAATTATTCATAGCTTAACATTTTTCTCAGTGGGAAAGACTACTCAGTGGATTTGTGTAAAACAAATTAATGCAATAATAACGTGAATAATATTTAGAGATGTCTAGATGATGTCAAATAAATGAAATTTCTAACAGAACAATAAACAACTTTTTCTCAGGCTACATACATATTATAAATCTCTTGTGTTGATGTGCTTTTCAGTACAGAGAAGCACCAGTCTGAATTCAAAAACACATGCAAAACAGATATAAACATAAATAGCATCCATGGTAACATGTGCATTAACCTTTTTATTCTTGTCCTGTGACTGTTGTCAGGATTTGGCACGTGTGCTTATCGTAACTGTAACTTTGTGATGGTTTATGAAATGATAAAATTCAAAAACAACCAGAAAGCTGAGAAATAGAGCTTTGTGTCAAAGGGCCATCAGTGCCCAATCACAGATCGATTTGTCACATGTGTAACATAATCATCTCAGTACCATCAAAAACACAGTGATACTAACCAGTGATACTGGTTAACTTGTACATTTTTGAACAATTCTACAGACATGAAACCTAAATTATATATTATATTATTTTATATAAAATATAAAATATGCAATTACTGTCAGCAGTCAAGACTGCCATTTTAATTTAATTCAGAAACAAATCATCTGAAAGTCACACAGACAATCAAGTTTTCTCTGTCAGTTACTTTAACTATATTTATGACAATGCAGTGTGTGTTTACACAATGTGGCTCTTCCTCTAATTACAAAACAGGAACAGAACGGTCTTGATGGAGAGACCGGGGCCGGGAATATTCCAGTCAGAGCTTTACATTGTGCTGATGACCTGCAGCGATGTGTCAGCAAACACAGCAAGCGGCCAGCTGACAGGCACAACGCTCTCAGTCCCCGCAGTTACACTTCTCTGGGATCATAACACACAAAGACCTTTCCTATCATTTCTGTCCTACAAAGAATCTCGAGTAACTCCTAACTCTGTATAGAATATCACGTATGTACAAATATGTAAATGGTTTAGTGCTTTCAGCTTTTTTCTTCTATGCATGAATATGAATATGAATGCACTGTGCATTAACATCGCACAATATTAAGTGACCATGCAACATGTCATAATGTTGTTCAGTGTATAACGTTAGGATTAGTCATAAATAACTAAAAAATACGTAGAGGATGTTCAGGTTGTAGAGCTGTGAGATTTGTTTCTTCCAAATTAAAATGTCCTCTCTCCTTTCCAATTTTTTCATTGGATAATCACACGGTTTTTGTAAATCAATCATGGTTTACCATACTTTTATTCTTATTTTTTATTTGGACATTCAGAATTTGCAGGTTGCGAGGGCAGAATACATGTAAAGATAAGTTATTGTATTTTGGTTAGTCTTTTTCAATAATTACTTACAGTATATTGTGCATGTTGTAATTGCAATAGATATATTTGCAACATATTTTGCAGCCTTAATGCATTTTATATGTAATACATTCATTTAGAAAGTATAAAGGTTTTGCAAATATCACTCATTGCACAATTTAGACCTTTAATATGTTTCTCAATAGGACATATTTAGCATTAGATTTCTGTTAAAGGCTAGAAATCATATAAAATTACTGAGTACAACAATCCATTTTGATGTGTACTTTTCAGGTTCAAAGTATCAATGAGGTGAACTAACAGTGGAAGACTAATTATTCTGCACATTCTCATCGTGTTTTCTGAGACGGACATTGTCACCATTATTAGTTTAGAACTAACATGAGTCCCCTGCCTGGTAAAGAGTTAAAGGGAAATAAACTTCATAATGGTATAAGATTTATCAACAAAAGGCATGGTTGCAATAAATAAATAATGCACCAAAGTACTCACTTTTTTGTACGTAGAAGTTTTTAGACATGTAAAATCAATGTAACTTCCAGTTTCAATATCATTATGGAGAATTCAAAGAATCTATAAAGCTGCAGACTTGATCAATCAAACAGAAACTTTCCACGTTGCTGCTGTTTACTCATGGGAACGGAGAATAGCAGGTGTGGTTCACAAAGAGTTCGAGCTCTCGCCCAATATCCCACGTTCAGCTGATAACCTGCAGCTCAGAGCCCCTTGGGCACGGACAGAAACCAGGCAGGGCTTCAAATCAGCTGCCATGTCAGAAATGGAGGAACACAGCATGTGAGGATACTGTAATATGGTGGCTACTGATTGACTGAAAGGCAAACACTGGAGCTTTTGATTGCATCGTTCCATTCAAACAATACATTCTTTGGGTATTAGTCAATGTCACACCGCAGGGGAAGAGCATTGCGAAACCTGAGCGGCTGGGTTGAACATGGAGGAATCTAACTCCATTCATAAGTAAAATCATGAAACGAAAACTTCCAAAACAAGATTCGTACCTTTAAATGAGTGAGAGCCAAGTGAAAAGCACACTGTGCAGTCGGTCATGTGTCATTCAAGACAAAATAATACACGATTTTAAATGTGATCTTACCTTCTTGTCAAGTCTTAGCCAAGTGGTATAACCTTTGGTGTCCATATATTGAAGTCCAAAATACCAGATCTCCCGTAAGCCGATGGTTTTCACCACCTGCAACAGGAAAACAAGTGTTTCAGTTGCAATATTTGCTTATATGGAGTCATAACCTGCTGGTTATCTCAGAAAAACGTCAGGTTAATGTGTGAAAATGTTTTAACGTGTAATTGCATCATGTATCTGGCACATCAGAGTGTGGGGGATGCCGGTTCTCATCCTGGGAAGTGCATCTGGCTTAAAGATTCTAGAGTGCAGGATGCAAAGACTTGCTGAGGTTGCTTTTCAGATGAAAGTGCATGGTTACAGATACTTGTGACATGAAAAAAGAAAAAAAAATCCTGGCATCAGTTTGAAAAGTTGATATGCAGGAAGCTGATTTAAAACACCAAATACGCGGCCCGCACCTTCAGGTATAACACAGTGTGAGTCCAAGAGGAGGTGATTGAAAAGTGCTTTTCACAGACAGGTAATTTACACTGCATTCAAAACAAAATACAAGAGAGGAAACGTAATAGAGCACACTGATTTCTTTTTCTATATAAGACAGATCTGTGTGAGGAATAGACTGAAGAGAGACTATAGATTATATATAATATTGGATGTAAGAAGGGAGCATTTGGAAAGCTCAGCAAAGATGAATTCAGTACAAAATTACTTCAAAATAAATTAATTAATCTGCTTGTGATCATGAGAAAGCGTCAAGGCCTCCATCACTTTAATACGAGAAGAATTAGTGGGGAGAAGTTTAGTGATATACGAGTGCTTGGTGAGGAAGAGTGAGCAGTTGAATTTGTATCCTGAAAGAAAGAAGAAGCCAATCGGTGGACTGAAATATGAAGCCGTCAATAGGAATAAGATTATGCCTTCCGTTCACACCACAGTGAATCTGACAAGGTCTGAAGAATCCAACCTCTAATCTGCAGGACAGACCTCGACGAGTTACACTCACAGACCAACAGCTACCTGGATATAGAAAACCTTGTATATTCCTGTCCTGTCACACAAAACAAGATGTGGTACTTGTCATAAATAAGACTGATTCACAGAAAAAGACCTTTTCATCCTTACAATGACGCAAAAAGCTTCACAGTTGATGTCAAATCAACGCATTTCTCTACTTGCACTTTCAGTTCAGACCTTTGTGGCCGGATGAGCTGATCTTTAACAGAGTGATACTAATGTTAGTATGAAGAGGGGCAGTGATGCTGTGTGACTGTAGTACTGCCATCCTGTCTCTGAGAGAAGAAGGAGGAGGAGGAGGAGGCACACTCTGCTCCCTCTCATTATTTACAACCAGAAACCGAGATTATGAAGTTTTAATTTCAACCGCACTGGAAACTCTTTACGTCTAACCTTGCAAGAATGCTTTCAGTTTAGCAATTTGAAGATTTTTATTTTTTTCTTAAAGACGGTGCAGCCGAGGGCAGATTGAAAAGACAGTTACAGCTCCGGGATAATCGCTCCTGCTGCAGGAGGAGTCATCATTTTTCCACTTGGCTGCTGAGGGAAACCACCACGAGCTCTTTATGGCCGACTGAGAAGTTTTCCAACAGAACAGTCTAGAAAATCAAGTCTTTTTGTTGTGTGTGCACGTGTGCATGATTATGTCGGACTCTCCTGAGCCATCCCTTTTTCTGAATGCATGCCTGCTAAATTCTCCACCCTGTCACCGGGTGAGGTGCTGAACTTACATGAGGGACATTTGAGTCAACATGTGAGCCCGTTCCCAACGATAAGCCGCAGCTAAAGTTCAAATTCAAATCAAAACCCTCCCCCTTCCCTCCTTCCACCCAGTAGCAGACACTGAACACAGGGCAGGCCGACCTGGAGGAGTGAAGATGAATGGCTTGGATTCAGGAAAAAACCTCTTGATGGATTGAACTGAGCCTCGACAACAAGTAGCTCCAGAAGAGGTCTGAAATGAGAGAGCGGCTAAGGCTGTGTCTCACCTGTAACGGAACTCATAACGCCTCAGGAAACAATCAGCCCTTTCATGGTACGTTTGAGTACACTGGCAGAAAAAAAAAAAAACACGAAGCACACTGAACAAACACCTACTTTAGGATCTGCTGCACGAAAACAAGGTTAGCAACTCTCACCAGCCTCTAACTGCTCCACCTGTCAAACATAAACCGGCAACAAAAAAAATGTTCTTCATGCTACGAGCACCTCTGCGTGAGGACGCGGAAAATGATTAAGGTTCATTAAAGGAGGATTAAATGTGAGTATGGAGACGGAGGTTTAGTAAACTGACATCACAGCAGGTGAGTTTGGCATACAGCCCCGACTTTAATGGGCTGCAAGTTCGCTTCGATGTACGGTGAGAGCACTGTGCATCAAACACTTCAGTTCATGTGACGCTGATGAGAACAAAACACTCAAATCTCAAGCTCCATTAGTTTTCTAGTTTTAGTTATTAGCTGTGTTATTACAATATTCACAACCTGAGACAAATCATGGTAGCAGACTATTCAATTTACAAGACCTTTCTTATTATGAACATAGAAAAAAAAGATTCTAGTATGTAGCCACTTGTGTATACACAGTGGTGTAGTGGATTGCACTCTCATCTCAAAGTGAAGAAGTCTGGGTTTGGTTGCTTTTCTGTGTTGTGTTTGCATGTTCTGTCTGTGCATAAATAAGTTTTCTCCAGGTACACTGGTTTCCACAGTCCAGAAACATTCACTTGAGGTTAATTGGTGACTTTACAACTGACATTAGGAGTGAATGTGTGTGCATGAGGGTTGATTCTGCCCGGCAACCCTCAGCTGGATAAAGCAAGTATAGAAGATAGATGGATGTTGACACTTGTGAAATAACTCTGCCTGTGAAAAAGTAGGCCCATGCATATGCAAGAGGACAAGTTTATGAGCTGTTAGAGGCAAACCTGCTTCATTCTGGCAATAATTAAAGAAACTGCGCCCAGAACTACACTTTGATAGATTCTGAATCATTCTGAAGGCAACAAAGTTACAAAGAACAAATAATCTGCAGACCTTCACTTGAAAGTTATTTGACAGAGTGAGAGTTTATGGGACTGAGGCTCTGTGGTGAGAGAGGAATGCCACTGGGGCTGAAACAGCGTTACTTCTTGCATCCTCCGGGCTGAATAACTCAGACTCCTCCAGCAAGGAGGGGAAGGGAGGAGTCCGCCTAGTCAAGCAGGCCCCATAAAAGGGACCAAGAAGAAGGAGCACGTTTCAAAGTGGGGAGCAGTGGAGGGGGTCAATTGGTACTGGAACAAAAAGAAGAAGAAACCAGTCTTTTACAGTACGACCACAGGTCGACTGTGAGGTGAACAGCAAAGCTCCAGTTTGATATTTAAGTGAAACTTGACTACAATACGACTGCACAGATATGAAGGAGCTCGGGCGAGGCTTTTGTAGACAGCTTTGTCATGTGGGTTGTGTGACTACATGAACTAGTTTCACATTTTGCCCCCTGGCACCTGTCAGACACACTATCTCTACTTGGATTCAGTTCAAGACATTGTTGGACTGTTTAAAATGTTGCCATGTTTTCAGTAGAGATGGTGAAAGTATGCACGGGCTCAGATAAGAAATTAGTAAAGGTGAACATGGTGCTTCATTTACCATATCACGATTTTAAAAAGCATTTCTCTCATTTGTTTCATGTATGAGCATCTCTCACAACATTTTGTGTCTTTTTATTTATGTGCATGAAAACATAAAAAAAAAAAAAAATCTCATTTTCTGTGTTGCTGTGTCCAATTAAAATACTTCTTCTAAACTTGCATTAAAAATATGTTGGAATGTGTGGTATTGTGCAATAAAGTCAGAAGTTGTCAGAAAAGCAAAGATAAAACCTCAATGAAGTACAGAAGTTTATCAAGTGTCCACTACCTTCATTTAACTAGTTCCAACCACTTAAATAGTGTTTTGCATCTTTTGATGAGGATGTCTGCATTGATTTTAATTCTATGGATGTACAATTGTCTAAAATGTGTAATAAATGAGTGTTTCTGTCCCTCTTCCCAAGATTGTGTGTTGAAACATTGGTTCATTAGTTGTGGTGAGTTCATATCTCTGCCTCTTGCCTGTGGCCCCCAGAGTGTCTAGAAATGCCAATGTAATGGCTAGGATACAATTTCAAAGCCCTATTTCTCTGGTCTCTGGTGATTTTTGAACTTTTTAGATATCCTAAATGATTTAATTAGTTATAGTTATGACACTCTGGTATGATGAATCAATAGTAGTGACATAATTAGAATAAAAGAATCAAACTGTAACTTAAAAAAAAACCTTCAAAGCCACGCTAATAAAGAGACAACGCACATGGAGGAAGCTGGATTAGATCTGAATCTAGTCGACACACTCAGGGCAGATACACTGAACTAGTAAACCACTATAAACTGCTACCGTTGTAAATTTTCGAACTGAGGCTTAAGGTTAAAACAAATGAAAGGAGCAGCTGCAGTCGTATGGAAGTGAAACTGCATGAGGGTGTGGAGGGGAGTGGCAGGCTTTTCTCTCTGAGAGCGGCATGACAGGCACTAAGGCTATGATCAGCGGTGACCACACGGGCCACACCAGGCCTCACACTCGCTCCGGCAGTGAGCTCACTGCTGTTATTCAGCATTTCCACAGAACCTGTCGGACAGACCATGAGTGCACTCATCAAACGCTCCACTCGTCCCAGGCTGAACACATTTTACAGCTAATGTGACTCCACAAATGGCCTCTGAACCACAGACACTTTGTCAGGCTTGTATGACAGTTTCCACAATGCTCAAGTTGGGAAAATGACATCTTTGGGTGGAAATAGCGCACTGAACTGTGTCAGACACTGTCACTAGGAGTGTGTGATTATCTGAGGCAGAGTACCTAAAATCCACTCCAAAAATACTTAAAAATAACTTAATTAATGTTAATATGTCATTAAATGTGTCATTAATTCTTTAAAATACCAATTCATGAATTAAATGTATCTGTCAAACTCGCCCGTCAGAAACAAAACATATTTTTACTTTCGTCCAATTAGAATTTTCATTCTCAAAGTTTTGAAAATTTTAATATAGAGTGTTAATCCTGTATTAGTTTGAGGAAAACAAGAAGAAACACATGTTACTAAACATAGTCACCTGCCTGATAATAGGTTACTAGAGGTGTGACATTCAAATGCCGAGGTCTTTCTAATAACAAAGCTGAAAATACAAACACCAGAAAACACGTTAAGTCAAATAAATCAATGTGAAAGACACCTGTGCCCTGATTAGAGACAGAAAACTACATAGACTAAGTTAATTTCTGAATAAACTTGCTGCTAGGGTTTTCACGAATATCAAAGTCCACATGACTGAATGTATATGTGTTTTGACTTATATTCTGATTTGAAATGAAGTCTGAATCCCCTGACATTCAGCTGCTACAGTTGCCACTGAAAAACAGGTCTTACAGGAAGAAGCTCAACCAAAAATCCTTCTTTCCTCCCCCGGTCCTGTCATAATGTCACTGACATGCTTGCACTGATGACATGTCACCTGGCTTGAAGCTGCTGAGCCTCATGATGAGAGGAACACAAAAATCTGAATACAGAGGCAGGAAATAAAGGAAGTAAACTAATATTATTGTTACATCACTTCAAACAATGTGATGGAGGAAAATAATGCTCTATCACATTCAGTACACAGCAGATGGAAGTGAAATGACAACTTTCAAAACATTTATTTGAAAAGTGCTGTCAAAACATGATTTACACCAAATCATAGGAAAATAGGACTGACAATCATAAATAATGAAGAGCAGCAACCACAAGAAAAAACTGTTTCTTTTATTGTGACCGCACCTTTTATATTTTCTGCGTAACTCACCAAACATACGTCAATCTCAGCTTCAAAGGCCTCTGATGCCATTAACCATCAGTCTAATGAACACACCAAGTTCTGTTTGTTCACCTCAGGCGTGTTTAAATTCCATTATTCATCGCAGAAAACCATCATTAACAGTTCCTGGACCTTCCAAAAGGGACGGACATACAGACTGAGACAGCGCACAGACAGGTCAGGACTCTTCAGGCCAAAAAGCTCCTGTAATCTCATCCGTGGCAGAGATAACGCTCCAGACCTGGATGTGGTGAATGGAAAGAGCATTTGAAGGAGGATAATGAGGGAAGACACTTTCTCCTCACACAGGATGTCTTCCAGTTAATTAATCTTTGTTTGTGTGTCAAACCACATGATAAAATGCAACCCAAATAACTATCTATCTATCTATCTATCTATCTATCTATCTATCTATCTATCTATCTATCTATCTATCTATCTATACATCCATCTGTCCATCCATCTGTGGACGTAAGTTTGATACAATCTTTGTCCCTTTCTATCACTCTATCAGAAAAACAGTCTCTGTGGTGGCTACATTATCGGTTCCAGGACCCTCTGTTCGTCTTTTTGCAGGCGATAGTCTTTCATTAGATGGCTGTATGTTTGGGGCCGACTTCCTCTATTGGGTTTTAAATTCAAAACCTTTGAGATGATATTACTGAAAACTTCACAAAAGGTTTTACACAGCAGTGTATGCATTTAAGTAATGAATTCCATATGTACACTAGATTAAATATTTTGGTGGATATCTATGATAATTAAGAATCACTGTGGGAAAAAAAACCTTTCACAGGAAACCCTTCTCTTTAGCTGAAGCCAGTTTCTTGTTAGCTTAGCCCACCATAAAGAGGGAAGGGGGAGACGTCTAATCTGGCTCCATTGGAAGCAAACAAAACCTGACCATCAGCACCTCTACATCTCATTCACATGTCTTCAGGGCTAACGTGTGACAGGAGGATAACAGCGAGAGTGAAAGGAAAGGTTGACAAGAGGAGTGAAGAGAGAGACGGGAGGCTGAGCTGAAGGGTGTAGAGATATAGATGGTGAGATTTTCTTTGAAAATGAGCAGCAGGTTGAGTTCAGAGATAAAGCCAGACAGAGCAGGTTAAGATGGGCAGATTAAGAAGAGGACAACCTTAGATAAGATTCATGCATTTAGGACAAACAGAAACGGGGGATAGAGTGAACAGGAGGCAGACGATCAACTGACGGGAGCAGCTGAAAGGCAAAGAAGAAGACAACCAACAAAGCTGCTATTAAGAATTACTGTCCTCAGGTGATTGAGCTTTGTTAGTGAATGGCTTTGTCCCGAATTACAGAAATCCCTCTGCTCTGTGAGTCTCAGAGGTGTTCATAAGTGGACTTTTATACTGCCCAAGCAAGACTTTTAACATGCTTCCATTCTTGTTGATATCTCCAAAAGCATTGTAAGACAGTGTCAGTAACAATAAGTATTGTCTGCATTATAAAATCAACCTAAACTGTTGAGCATTCTCACATGATTATGTTTTCAAAGACCCTAAAAGTGACATGAGATTAGACTTTAAATATAACAGCGTTTCTTTTTTCCATACCTGGTCAAACAGCTGTTTTCCAGTGGTGCTGGGCTGGATGGCAAACTCCAGCTCAGCGTCCATAGTGGTGACGCGAACATTGACCTGTAGGAGAAAATAAACAGGAGTTCAATGACTGACCCAGACTCAGAGAGTTGTCAACATAGGGTAAAGCATAGTAAACTCCAGCACAGCAGTGTGTGTATGTCACTGGTGGTGGTGGTGGTGCTGGTGAAGCTGGTGGTGGTGGGGGGTGTATTTACAGAGTAAACACATGGGACACTGCGTTCTCAGAGCCAGACGGGTTGATTGAACTTAACTCCACACCAAAGGTTTTATTGTTTTAAGTATTCAGTCATAATTCTAATGATTAAACAAGGAGGATGATTGAGAAAGGAAATAATACATGATCTCTTGTAATGTCATTCTGGGTGTTTCGATGGAAGCCACCCCCACCCCCACCCCCCACATTAAAAGAAATAAGGTCTGTTATTCAGATCTGTGGTTAATGACTGATCAGGGTGGCCTGTGAGTACATAAAAAATAAATGAAATGAATCCTACTTCATACGCAGAGGACTTAATGTCCACTCACAGGGAACCACACCAGTGATTAATGCACAAAATCATTGCAAACAGATTGACTGGCGTGCCACACAAGACAATAAAAACTGACGTCAACTGTGTCCCATAATGGATAGAAACAATATTGTGCATTGTAGGTTTGGTTAGTAACGTGCAAAGGCCATACAACAATGCACAAATATTTACAATGGTTGCTTTGAGGTAATGGATGTACTGAGTCTGTGTGCGTGTGTGATGCCACATGTCTCTGGTATTTGCGGGGGGTTATGAAACGACACAGACCCTCCTGGTATTGACCGAAACATATTAAAGCCCAGTGAAAGTGATACAAAGAGGTTGGCGGACACAGCGAGAGGAGAGAAACCCTGCGAACAGAAGCCTCCAGTGACATCTTTCATCTCCTCTCCATTGTGCACAAATTCAATGACGCCCACTGGAAAAGGGACGTCTGGGCTGAAGCAGCAACTCGACCTGTTGACTCAGTGCTCCACCGATTCCCATGAAGACACGCAGACTGCGCCAGTAAACTGACCGGAGCAAATCCCAAAGAGAGGGCAAATCCAATCGCAGCTTTGGTTAGGGAAGCACCTCAGCACTGTGCTGCTCAGGATGTCATAAGAACACAGTAGTCTAGACTGAATATTCAACATGACATATTTATTCAAACGCGTGTCTGCTGGTGTCAAGGTGGGTTAGCAAAGACAACTAACTTCAAAACTCCCGAATAAAAATACCCAATACCCAAACTCCTCTACCTGTCGAAGGTCGCCCCCTCCTACTTGTAGATGCCTTAATATATAATTTCATAAGAAAACCATGGACTCTGATTTTGCCATTTGCCAGTTTTCAGAGGCTACCACAAAAACAATACAGTAAATGCAAACATTGACACCAGACAAGTTAAGGGTTTATATCATTTTCAAGCAGAAACCTGAAAAATAGGTTTGGATTTAAAGGGTTAACTGGCTCATACCAGCTCCAAGTGAGTGCTAAAAAGCGGGGGAAGGAGGGGAAAACCCTGCATTTACTTTACACCGCAACACAAAGCTCCCCTTTCAGCTGCAGTGCCCCAGCACTCTCTTGCTATCATCCTCTGCATCCTTCCAGAGCCAGATTACTTTAAAACTTTCCCACCAGAAGAGACTTCAAAGTTCTTCTATTAGGAGTTCTTTTTGTCAGATTGCACTTGTTTGACGTATGGTTTTGCAACCCCAGCAGTTTTGAATGCTTCTCCCAACATAATGATCTATATTTACAGCAGCCAAAGAGGGAGCACCTAGAAAAACACACCCAAACCAGCAGAGAATGGAACATGTGAATGTGCAGAGCAGAGGAGCCGACAGAAACCACTGAGTGAGTGATATCTGATCTCAAACTGAGTTCTCCAACGGTAACTCACAATAAACTGAGGCCATTCACAGCGCTAAAGAAAACATGAAATGTATTTCTAAAAATATACCGGGCAAAAACCCAGAGTTCCACAATGAGCAAATTCAGTCAGAGGAAAGTACGGGGAGGGTTCACATTAACTGTTTATATCCCAACGTCACAGGTCAGCACAGTAATAACTGACTCCATCACGGTAGCTGTGAAGAACCGGTTTCCAAAACTAACCTTCTATTATGACACAAAGCACATAAAACTTCTCCATTAGTGGTGGATGGTACAAAGTGCTGGTCACTAGGAAACTACAAGTAACAGAAGAAACTATGGAAACGTGGTGAAAACTCAAAAATACAATAGAAAAAAAAGCTTTTGGACAGAGTTACTGGGAGGAACGCTGGTTTACTTTCTGTTTTAGGGTTAGGTCAGAAGATTGAACACATGCCTGGATGGTTCAGACTATTTGCTTAGCTCAGCATAAAGTCCCTGTGATGGAGTTAGCAATTTCTGCTTGTTTCCAGTCTCTGCAAGTGTAGACTCCATGCCACTTGTTATATATTTACACTGCGGTAACATGGCTCCAGGAGTGAATGTTTTCTAACTATGTCCAAAAATAGAAGAAAATATCAGTCTCCATTTCTGTAACGTCTAGATTTCCGATTATCAAATAGATTCATTTAGGACGGAATAGGCTAAAACCTGAACATTGCTTGAAAAAAATAGTTATTTAAGTTTATTTCCTTGACAAATAACACTTCTTCGACTTGCCATCTCTTTGTAAGACAATCATATAAAGAAAGTTGGTTTGCTTTCTCTTTGTATTAGCTTTGCATTAACTCAAACAACAGTTAGACTGGGAGTCTGTGTTAGTTTTGAGTCTTTGCTGAGGCAGTCTTCATGCTTCTTGCTACATATTTACAGTTCAGTTGTTGGTGTATGGTGCAAAGTGCAAACAGTTCACAGAAGCACTGTGGTAACACAGCTCTAAAACGATCTCTTTTTTTTTCATGAAGAAAAATGATTTGCTTTCTTTTAGGGAGTCAGGTGAGAAAACCAATAGTGCAGACTTTTTCCAGTATATGAACAGAATATTAGCTGTTTAACATGAAGCGTGGAAACTAAATGACACAGTTCATATCAGATCAGGCACTGTGCTAAATCTGTTTGTCTCAGTTTCCAGTCTTCAGCCCAGGCTATTTTCCAACATACTAAATGCTTTCTGTAACTCAAAAATCTGAGTCCTTTCTGCATAAACAATAATATAGTGGCACTAAACAGTGTGCATCTATTCTTCTAAAGACATCTAGTGACATATTCATATAATTGGAAGGCCTTTTCATTTGGATAATGGTGACATATGGGTAAATTTGTTCAGTATAACAGTATCAGTAAAAACTAATTTTAACAGGGAGCAGTGGTGGCGTTAAGGTTAAGGAAGCAAACTTGTAACCAGAAGTTCAGATATCCTTAAGAAACATTCTGCAAGTGTCCTGTTACCAGAAATGTCAAAACAGGTCTGGGGGAGAAACTGACTCAGGTGCAACTGGATGATATGTGTGAGGCGGGGTGGGGCAAATAATACATCCAACTGTCTCATAAAATGTTGTCTGTAAACACAACTATCAACATCATTCTGTAGATTTTTGCAAACTCAGCAATAAGTATCTGGATCCTCAAATTCCAGAAAAAAATTTAAAGGGAAAAAAGGAGGGAGAGGTCCCTACATTTTACTGTAAGATAGTGGATTTCAATGTGGAGAGAATCTTTTGCCAAAATCTAATGAGAATTGTATCTAATTTGGAAATATTTCAAGTTGAGAAATTATGACATTTGTGTAATTTGGTCAGTATCTTACATTTTAATAGCTTTTACAAGGTGGTACGTCAGGTTAATCTTAATCTTGAGTATGGGGGACTCTGGCTAAAAAAGTGGTTTCAGCATTAAGACTGCCTGGTGTAAAAACGAGCCCAGTCTACAATGCAGGAATCAAACACTTACTGTGTTGACCAATGTAATAAAGAAAAATGGTGACATGTATTGAGGGCACTTCAATATCATTGACCCCAGTTTTTAAAAAAATTTCAATAACTGTAACACGCTTTTCCAATTATTGCCCCACTGATGAGTAATAGACCATATTTTATAATATTCAACTTTTATTGGAATAAACATTAGTGAACCTCCTTTTTAAAATGTGTTTGTGTTTTTAAAGTTTGTGCATCTCTAATTATTTGCAGAACACACTTACTTGTGGTGATAAATCTCTGAGCTCTGACTTACTTAAGTCAGGTGCTATTCTGTCAATTAATCAATCAAGTCAGTCCTTAAGAATTCAAGGTATTTCCTCTCCGGACTCTCTCTTTCTCTCTAAAGTGTCCCATCACGCTGCCCTTCCCTCTTCTGGACAGTCATGAACTGAGTAACTTTCCTTCAGACTTCTCAGTGGAGAGGTCAAGTCAGTCTTCACCTCAATACTTAAACTGTAATTGGGAAGTGCTGCTTTCTTTGCTGAAGACTATTTAATATTTAACCCTCTGCATAGTTTGCATGCCTTTGGCGGGGCGTGTTACACAGAGGAGTCGCTATAGAGATTTCCCAGACAACAATAGGGCCATAAAAGTCCAAAGTGGCCATACGAGAAGGATGGAACTTTGTAAGCAGGTAGCTTAATGACTTAAAACCAAGCTTATTTTTTAGGCTTGTGATAAAAAATTATATCATTATATTCTCATGTGGAGGTCATTCTTTTATTTGTTACGGTTTGTGTTTGTGGCATGATATGGCAGAGCCTCTGAAATGTAGAAATTGGGTTGTCAAAATGAAACTACACAGATTTTGGTGTTTGGTCTTAGACTTGTGTATGGCTCATGTTAAAGAAACGTACATTGTTGTAGCTGATGTTCTTATGTTTAATCTAATATGAAACATCATGATTTAATGTAACATATGTAAGTTTTACATTTGAAGCCTTCAATTAGTCTTCACTGACCCTAATGGACCTTAGATGCTGCTGACATGTGAGCTACTCTGGAAGTTGTGTGTTAAATCCACGTAATAACTTCCTGATGCTTTACCATCACCTAAGTTATATGGAAGCACATTTTGTGAGGTCATGTGTGGTGATTATCCTCTCAGACAGAGTGGCATAAAAGCTTAAACAAACAGCAAGTGTGGCTACCTAGCATAGTTAGCGGCAGCAGGCATTCTTCGGTAAAAATACAAACGTTTAACTTAATATGGTTGTTGCTCCAATCCAACTACACATCCTACGTCATACCTGACGTTGTTCGAGGCAAAGCTTTACATAAAGGATTGAGAACAATTGTTCAAAGACATGAAGTCAGCTTACATTGGTGAATCACACCTTCAGGGTGTTGCAGGTTCGATTGGGTGATCAATGATTAAAGGAACAAAGGGTAACAATGGAAATTGACCTGAAGAGGAAACACCCATCCATGTTGATGGCAGCCGCACCTTGTGTGGTTTGTGTCACAGGCTGTGACTGCGGGAGCACGGGATTGTGGGAGAGCCGGGGAGCGCTATCGTTTACCCCTGACAATGTGTCATTGAGGCAGGTGAAACCTGAGTCACGGAAATGTCAACACAGGAGCCTTCACTGCTCCTCCAACCTGCTCCAAACTCCTTAACTCTGGTTGTTTTGTAGTGTAAATAAGTGAGTTTCCAGGGATATTTGATAAGAGATCAAACGTTTGAGCTGTCACATCTCAGATTTCCTGAAAGCTTCTGTGCCAGTCACAACCAGATCTGAAAAACTTGAAAAAGAGATTCTTAATCTCAATGTGATTCTCCTGAAGAAATAAAGGCAAATGAAATAAATGAAATGAAAGGAATCTGACACTTGAATTGTCTTTCCTATTTGCTTTTTAGGAAGACTGACTGACGCAAACACTTCTGCAAGTTTTAGGGAACACTTGTGCAGGAAGGTCCTCTAACATTAAGAAGTTGTGATTCCTGTCTTGGATATATGGTGGCAAAGAGGTTAGCACTCTCACCTCACAGCTAGAAAATCTGTGATTTTCTAGCTGTGAGGTTCTCAATGTGAGGTTTACAAGCCTGGAGTTTACATGTTCTTCCTGTGTTTTAATAAAGAGTACAGAAGGTCTCACATTCCAGTAAATGTTTAATTTTAATATAGAATACACATCGTTTTCATGTATGGTCTCAAATTATTGCGATTTGATCAGAAAACGTAAAAAATAGCTGATCTTTTGTTGTCGTCTTCAGAATTTTTTTACCAGTGGAATTCTACATTTCTGTAATTGTGTTTATAATCTGGAATCACACTGATGAATAGTTAAATTTAAGATCCAATCAAAAACATACGCTACGTAAGACTGTTAAAAACTTCAAGAAGAATACGATTTTTGAAGGGTTTATGGATATTTACTGCTGCAAAGCAAGTCAAACACATCAAGTTTTTTCATTATATACATATTTTCATTACTAATGTCTGATGCTCAGTGTGAGCTGGGAAAGCCTCCAGCCCTCGTGACTCTAACTCGAATAAAGTGGAATAGCTAAACCGTAAATAACACAGGAGGAAAGTGTGAAAATCTGCAAGCAAATTAAGCCAGAGAAGGCATACATATTTCAAGGAGTTATTGATTCATTGTTTGAGACATTTTCACCATCTCATATGTGAGAATTTACTGAATTATTATTGATCATTTATGCATTTTCAACTGAAAACAAGCGATTTGAAATTGGCATGAGAATCAATACAGAGAATTGGAGCTGTTCTGCTTCCTTCACATCACACCATCCCTCCTGCTCTGCTCGCCCACATGTTTCTGCCTCCAGACCTGATGTGCTTCGTCACACTTTTCAAGTACTAATGCAATTTCAGCATTTTCACATAAGCCTGCTTTACATATCTCCCCTATGTGAGAAGTGAGAGTCAGCACCTGCAAGATTAAACCAAAACTAAGAAGCTGGCTTCATTAAAACAGACTTTTGTCACAAAGCTCAAGTCATTCAAGAGAATGGCTGAGGTGATTGTAAAGATTAAAAAAAAAAACAAATGTGTGTTTTTGTTTAAGGAAAATGCATGCAGTGAGCTGTTGCTGCTATCAGACGTCCATGATGTCACTTCCACAGCGGCACTCATGACAACCCCGAGGCCTTTTCTAAACAAACCCACAACACACTTTATGACGCTGATCAAGGCTTCAGTCATTGTTTTTCACAATACCACTCTGTTCAGCAGCAACTCATGTTTCCATCATGACCTCAATGCAAAAAGCATAAGCTGGCTCTTGCTCTTTCCATATGTGGTATGAAGAAAAATGTTGTTTTTAGTTGATGCCATAGACTCAAATACATGTGCCTACTAGAAATTTCCAAACAGTGAGGTGAGAGAAGGATGTGAGTTACATAGGCGGGGTGGGGCATCGTGAGTCAGGCGTACCTCAGTTAAACTAAAAAAATAAAGCCTGGTGAAATGAAATGAAACATAAAGGTTCAAAAAGACTCTAAGACTTCAAAATGAATATCCAGCATCTGTATGAACTAGATATAAACTGAGGTTAGATTGTTCATGATAGCTTCCGTATCCAGAAAAATGTGAGTGGTCGGTCAGGGAAATGCTTTTTGTCTTTTTGATTTCTTCACATTTTTGCAAGAGAAATAATAGAGTGATAAAATGATTAATAAAATTTTAAAAAGAGCTTTAGTGCAAAAACAATAAACACTGTGACACTTGCAGATTATATATAAAGATCTGTCAGATAATAAAATTCAAAAGAAGCTAACTGGCACTGCACAGATTCAATTATTCCAAAAAGTGTTTTCAAAATGTGGAGCAAGGCTTCCCAAGGGGGCGCCAGAGAGCCTAGAGCATCTGGAAAATCTGTGAGTCAGGGAGATGAATTTCCCCAGCATGATTGTTAATAAAAAGAACTAAGCATATCAGAAAACTATTGATTATTGGATCAAAAGTCACGTTTTATAGGTGAATTTGTTGTTTGTGTTATGGAGTGATGATTAAAAATGTAAAAACATAAATTGAATAACTGTTATGACAGTTGCAGAGTTTATATAAAGATCTACCAGATATTTCTAATTCAGAGCAGTATTTGCTTTCTATTCATATGGATCCCAACAATAATATATGTACAGAGTCCATAATTCATCCAGAAATTAGGACTCGGTGTGACACAGAGTTCACCAAGGCAAGAGTTAGAGCCAGAGGGCAAAGGATGGGGGCCAGTACCAGTACCAGTACCAGGACTGGATCCTTTATTTTAAAATGAATATGTTCAAGAAAAAGCGCCCAGTGGCTTCTGTCTATGGTGCAAAATGTTCCCATACATGTGGGACACCCTCAGGATACATGATGGACATGTGATTTGAGTGGCATTTTCCTTTAACACAGACCCTTATTTTAACATTTCCATGACATGAATTAAGCAGTGGAAACTGGTATTACTTGTTTTCGGTGGATTTTAAAGCCCTGTATGGCTTAGTGATAGCTAAATTATTCACCGAAATTTTCAAAATCTTTTTTTGTAGGAAAACACGAAAAACTAACAACAGATCTCAATATAATCCAGTCATAATCAAGGACTGTACTGATTTTTTTATATTTCTGCGCTAATCTAGATTTTTTTATAAAGTTCTATCATTATAAAAAATAAATATACTACCGTAAAAATGTATCATTCTTGAGGTTTTGATTAATAAATGACCAAATACTGAATATTATTCTGATTCCAGGAAGCTAAAATTGTTCCAGGTGTCTGCTAAACCTATTAAACTGTGCGTAAAAATATTAATAAATCAAATGTGTACTTACCGCTTTGGGCATTTTTCTGTCTTTTTCCTGACTCTGTGCGAGGAGCTTTTCAATAATATTTCAAATGAGGCAAAAAAAAATGTTTTTCTTTCTTTTTCCAGAGAAGAAAGCTGATCAGAGCGTGTCTCCGGGCGTCCGTGTGCGCTTCTCAGTGCGCCTTCCTGAAGAGAGAGAAAAGAGGAGAAACGAGTTTCAGCCACTTATGCCTCTCTTAAAGCCGGCTGAGAGCAGCTCGACACTCCTGCGAGCGACAGTCATCGGCATGAATCACCGCCGAAACCCGCAACTTGCCGACTACCTACAAGTTACCCACTCGTAGCGCACTAGGGACCAGCCCCGGTCTTCAAAATAAGAGCCAATTGCACACAATAAAGTCTCATATATATTTATTTTATCAACTGGAAAAAATAAAATCTACATTTCACTGGAAATAACTGCGTATGGTCAAACTAATATGTTTAATATTATATTTGTTTTGATTTTATTCCCAAATATTTCAGTTTATTTCCAAAATGTTTGTTCTTATTGTCATATTCCACATGTTGTCTCCTTATTAATTGCACTACTTTTGTGCATTTAACAACTTATAGAGCAAATAACATCTGGTCACTTCTAGCATTTTTCTAGTTTCTTTAGAATGAACCATAATAAGCTAATAACACAACATCTTTTGAATGAAAACATGTTTCTGCAGGACATTGGCACTATTTGGAGATTAGGATGAGACAGCAGGCTTTTTGAAGACACCTATCATTATTTGATCATCTACACTGCTCACAGGTCACCAGTTCATCACAGAGAGACAGACAACCGCACACACTTACATTCATACCTAGGGTCAGTTTATGGTCACCATTAACCTGGAGGAAACCCAAGCACACACGGGGAGAACATGAAAACTCTAAACAGGAAGTCCCATCCACTAAGTGATGGACTCACTTACAGTTTTTTCTTCTTTCTTGTCAACAAAACAGACACATTTCTTTATAAATGAATGCGTTTCTTTGTCTATGCTCTGAATCTATTGCCTCAGCTAAAATAAGGTCAAAGAAGGATATTACTTTGAATTTTAAGACCGGATGTTCTTCCTTCCTGTCCTACCTTGACGTGTTGGAATGATTCAGGCGCTCAGCAGGTTGTGTTTGGTGTCTAAAACATGCCTCACTTCTCTCCCGTCTATGATGAATTTCTAGTCTCCACCCGTGTCTGTTTCCAGGCTTTCATTCTGACACCTTCAAACCGTCAATAATCCTCACCTTACGCAGTCTGACACTTCCTGTCAGCGCACTGTGCGTCTTTACCTCCATAATAAACACATTTACGGATAAAATAAGAAAATTAAAAAATAATGTTTTTAAAACATGCTATAACAGGGCAGAAAGCTCGGCTCAGGCGCAAAGACGGCAGCTTTAAGGGGTGTTTACCCTGCAGGGTGAGGATCTGTGGGCGCTGCTGGTTGGTACACACCCACAGAGGCAAGGAACAAACTCAAACTCAGCATACGAGAAAATCCACCTTTCCCATCAGTGATGTCACAACAAAACCTTTAAACATGTAATACTGCCACTGTCTCTGTTATGACTGCTCGTCTCTCCGCGCAGACGCTCCGTGCGTGCTGGCAGCCACACGCATCCTCTCTGTAATCCCGCAGACACCTGTTGTTGGGAGATTTGCCGCCTTTGTGAAAAGCAGAAGAATAAAGTGCAGAAAATGTCTTTTCGCGTCTATTTTGGAGGCTGAAGCTTCATCTGGCAGTGTTAAAAGCGCCTGACAGACCCACAGAACAGCTCAGGTGGATTCTTACCGGAGCTGGTGAAGTCCGGTGGTGGATAGCACAGGGGTTAGGAAGGCTGGCAGCCGCAGATTTCCCCTCCCTCCCTCTGTCTGTCTGTCTGCTCAGCCGAGCGCAATATGGCGCTCAGCCATCCGCTGTGCGCGCTGCTGGAGCTCCTGAGCGTAGCGCGCAGCCGGCAGGGGCGCACAAACCAGAGAGTTTCTGTCATTGATCACTGTCAAGACAGGATTAATTTATCTTAAAGAATAAAATTAAATTGCATAAACTATTTATACTTTGAGCCTGATGTGTTATGTTGGAGTGAGCAATTCTGACCCTCCTATGATCTCGACTTATGCACCCCCATTACTTTACAGTGTATAAAAAAAAACTTTTCAATTAAATAAATGTATCACATCATAAACTTTACACTCAAGGACCCAATTACGGAAGACAAATTTATAATTCATTAAATACTGTACTGATTTCATACCATATTAAGTTATTCACACATTAACTATTTAATTGTACAGCAACCATAAAAGTGTTGATTTGATGATTTGAGCAATAAAATGAAAAAAAAATAGTTGACTGAAACTTGGTTGATTAGAAAAGTCAATTTAAAAGACACTCACATGACTAGGCCATTATGAAATTAAATATATTTTATATTTCTTAAAAAAAAGAAAATACAATTGTAAAAGGCTATAGATGAATATAAACTTCTTTACTGAACACTGTGAGGCAAGAGGTACTGACACATGTATAGGTTCTGTGGGAAATGTCGACTCATTTACATCCAAACATCGGAGTTATTATTACTGAAGGAGCATTATAAGCATGAACTGGACTTTCCCCGCCTACTCTTGGGGATCTTTTTTCGTTCCAGAAATATACACAACCTGCATCGAGTCACACTTGAAAATAGATATGATGACTCTAATACAACCTGCTGTACACTTTTAAATCCACTTTAGTTATGATTTTCTTCATCACACTAACAAATATTTGCACTTCAGTCAATTTTAAACAAGTTAAAAATCAAAGAAATCATAATGTTGTTGAACACGCTTTGTATTGCAGTTTTAAATGAATATTTATATGTTCCAGGACGAAAAATAAAAAAAAAATTGCATGACTGCACAAACTTCACAGAACCTGCTCAATCCGGGAAGTTTTCCGGGGTGAGAGGGCGGGGCCAGAGCGGATATGACCAATGAGGCGAGAGGATTAAAATAGAGCCGTATAAATCTGAGGTCAGACCTCGGTCTTCTCGCCAGTACGACAAAGTGATGGGTGAGGTGACAGACCTGCATACCTCTACGTCTAATCACATTAACTACTACATCCTGTACAACTCCTGGCTTCAGCCTGACTGCTCGCGCCTCCATCAGCATTATGACACTGATTAGAAGAAATCTACCTGAGAGTCAGGGACAAACTGTAAAGTCAAATCACTCTTTTATGTAATCGATGTGATGTGTTGGAAATAATTCTGCCACCAAAACCACACATATTTCACAATTAATATCTACAAAGTCGTTATAAATGTTTTCACTTGACTAAAAAATCCATACACAAATCATTGGGCACTATTGTTATATGTGACGCCACTAAGCATTTCTCATTGTGATTCATAAAGATATTTGTGTTTGAATGTAGAAAGTAAAAGTAAAATAAATACTCCAGTAAAGTTTATGTACCTGTAAATTTCACCTAAGTACAAACGCTTTCTTACTTGATTGATCTGCAGTGTACAGACTAACATATATACTAACAAATGGAGTAGCAACATTAAGTGTAACAGTTTTATCATGGTGAATTAATCACATATAATGCAAAATACTGAATTTGAATGCTAGTGCTTCTAAACGAACTGTTTATTAAGTGATGCATGACAGATGCAAATGGTTAAAGTCACTGTAAAGTACTTTGAATATTGCTCCAAGTGATCCTGGTACTCACTTCAAACCTTTCTCTCTCTTTTTAAAGAAAAAACAAATTTTTTAAGACTATATCTTTAATCTTGAAATGAAAAAAATCCATTAGAGGTACAACTGGAACCACTTGCCAACATATGGAGAAGTTCTCATAATGTGAGTGTTTAAATTGATTTATTTAAATGCGTTTAGACTGTTATGTTTCCATAAACACAAGACACTTTAAGTTTTGTAACTTTAAGAAATGTCTTTGAGTTCTTCTGAAGTTGTTGAATTGGTGACTATCACTTGTTCAGAGGTGAGAGTTTCTCTCTGTCTTTTTTTGGGAGGCATGATAATGATTAATAAATTCTGTAATGATAATCCAGCAGCACTAGATGGCACTAAAACAATATCATTGTCCCGGATTACGTCAGAGGACATGGGTTTCAGGTTTAAGCTCAGACTCTGTGGTTGTATTGATTACTTACAACAACTGAGAAAGAGAAATAAGAACATCTTACATGTCTATCTACAACAACAAATGTAAAGACAGTATGAACAAAGGTCCAGATAGAAATGTTCTCTCTATAACTGTTGTCTTACAGCTGGTTCTCATTCATGTTAAAAGTACAAATACATTAAATAGGTACTGATGCTAAATTCAGGTGTGCTTTCTTTGCATTCTTAGAATTAAATAAACATCAAATATAGTTAGTGACTTAAAAGAAAATGACTTCAAAACACATAAAATCACAATAATCTATTACTGTTCAGCACCTTAACTGCTGCTTGTGTTTTACCACCCTGAGGCACACTAAAACCAGAACCACACATATGCTGAAAAAACAACTTATCATACAAAATTGAGGTTCTTTCAGAACATTTTACACAGATAAGCTTTGAATTGTTTATGTGTTTTATGTTTCATGTTATTATATGTCTTATCATTGGGTATGTTGTTCTTTCTATCCATGTAATTGCTATGTAGATAACACCTACCTACCTACCTACTTACTGATTTGCCAACCTATCCACCCAGTTATGAACCTTCCTACAAACTAACTTACTTATTCAAGTCCACCAAACAACCAACAAAATCATCAACCAACCAACAAACCAGCCAGCCAACCAACCAACCAGCCTGCCTACCAATCAATTGTTTAATAATTCTTGATTAGGAATGTGTATTTGAGTGGAAATAACTTTTTCCACAGAACGCTGCCACAGTAAAACGAAATCACTCTCTCCAACCCTTTCAAAAAAAAAAAGAAAAGCCATAAGACAATAACATGAACTTGTCTTTTGTAACATCTCTTTACAGGTTTTCTGTTGTAACAGCCTGCAGTCGTTCTCAGTACAAGCCTCTGATGCATCAACCACTTCCTGCACAAAGGAGTTGATAGGTGACACAATCACCTCACATTTCAAGTATTGTGTATGTGTGTGTGTTATATAGGAAATGTGCTCTATTTTGCTCAAAAAATGGAACACCTATAAAACTTTATAGATCTCTATCTTCCTAGAAATGTATCCTCAGATCTCAGAATTTTTCAGTTTAGCACCTAAAATTGTCCCGAGTACAGCCTCACTGCACCACTGACAAATTTTTTACGACAAAAATGATGCCTTTCCACGCCCAAAGACACACATTCAGATAAGCTTCCCCCAGGTTACTCAAAATGCTTTGTTATGCCTAAGCTAATATCTTCATGACAATCAATATAAAATATTATGAAATAAGCTTATGAAAATAACTTCAAACTCTCTAGAATTAAATGACTATTGAGGGGGAAAAACCTCTTTTGATTATATTAAGAAAAAACAAAAACAAGAAAAAGCCCTATTGTTATATACCATGTCAATGATTGCAGAATAGAGGACTTAGTAGGCAGGACATCATCCAACTCCCTGTACAACATAATGGCACAATTTTAAAAACAGATTGTGTTGTGTCTGCTACATCTGATTAACTCATTTGGACGTTTTTCTTTTTTCTTTGTTTGTTGTTTCTTTTGCTTACATGTTCGTAATAAAGATGAATAAAATAACAAGACAGATGAAACATGAAAGACAACACTTTTAAAGAGACTCTGGAAGTGGAGTAAAAACTGATATTTCCTCCGTCTATGTTTACAAAAAAAATCTTCAGTGACACAGACCTACATATACGCCTGGTTCAGAGCTACTATAAGCATGCCAAACCTGTAGGGGGCAGTGTAATGAGAAGCATGAAGCCATGATAACCAATCAGAAGAAAAAAAACTCGTCACTATTCACCTTCCCTCCTTTAGATACAGTTTTTACACATCTCCACTGTGGCCTGAGTTTTCAGCAGTAATCATTTGTGGAGAGCTGCATTTATGTGTAAATCCAAGGCCCAAACGCAGAGAAATGTCACTGTTTTTTTAAATACTTGGGTCCGTGTAAACATAGCCTGTAGGCTAAAACAGACAAATCCCAGGTCCAATACATACCGCTGTCACAAGGTGAAGACAATCACACACTCAGGCACAAGCGAAACACATCAGGACAGTGAGCAGCAAGGGGGGGAAGTCAGGGAGCCTGGAATGAGAAATCTTCAAAATAACAGAGGAAACAAACAGTGCACCATGACAGTACCTTTCTCTCACCAGCCGGCTCCAGATGGCCCAGGTAGGTCTGGGTGGGGCACGGAGGTCTGGAGGCAGGGCATGTGGAAGGATTCCGTGGGCCTTGCAGGATGTTATCTGGTGTGGGACAGAGTGACTGGAGCACAACTCTTGCAAGGAGACAACAGCTGTAAGCAGCAAGGGCTTGTGTATTTTAGAGCAACAGAGAAACCTCTGAGTTCGTATGTCGGTCGGTTCTTTCTGTCATAGATGGCTAGATAAAGGACTCAGTCGGCCAGACATTGAGTTTGATGATTCAAATGATTCATTTGAAGCATTAAGGAAAGAGGAGGTGGAGCGAGCAGACAACAAAGGCCTTCAAGACAAAGTTCCAAACACCAAAGAGTCCACAAAAAAAGGTCCAAAACTCCAAACTTAAGACATGAAAGATAAAACTTATAAAGAGACCGTTAAAGGAAAGGAATAAAGAAAACACTACCTCTAATGTGTGTGTGTGTGTGTGTGTGTGTGTGTGTGTATGTTCATACAAAACTACCTTTTAACTTGTGTAAATTTGAATCAGTGGCTCTTTACACAAGTATCATGTACTGTTTTCGCTTTGCTTTTTTTCCTTTTTTTAATAGTCCACTCTGAACTGGTTTCATTCAGTTAAAGGAAGAAACTCCACTCTTGGCGAAGTCAAACCACAGAGATCATGCTCGTCATCTGTCTGAAACCGTCTGAGAGGAAAACAGCCCACCAGAGTCGATGCCCTGCTGTACAAAGGTGATTGATGAGGTGTCGCTTCCATGTCAGAGATTAGAATCAGTGTGTGTGTGTGTGTGTGTATGTGTGGATGACCAGCAGCGTCTAAATAAAGCTTCATTATGTAACACGGTGGAGACAACGTGTGTTTGTGATCATTAATGACCGTCTCAATCAAAAC
>OMNM01016435.1:8161-22776 GCA_900302745.1 Parablennius parvicornis | reverse complement strand
CCTCATCACCACATCACCACGTCACCACGTCACCACATTACCACATCACCACGTCACCTCATCACCACATCACCACGTCACCACGTCACCACATTACCACATCACCACTTCACCACGTCACCACATAACCACATAACCACATAACCACATAACCACATAACCACGTCACAACTTCACCACCTCACCACACCATCACTTCACCACATCACCACATAACCACATAACCACGTCACCACGTCACCACTTAACCACTTCACCACGTTACCATGTCACTATATTACCACATCACCATGTAACCACGTCACAACTTTACCACATGACCTCATCTGACGTGTGCAGTAACACACACACACACTTGGGACTGAAACATTCCACCTCACCCGGGTCACAGAACCAACCAGCTCCCTCTTCTGGTCACAGAGGAACCGGTTCTAGACACCTGAGCTCAGGTCACTTGGGACATTTTCTACTGAAGCTGCTGTAAATGAAGACTGCTGGGAGACCGACACTCACTCTACATGGTGGACTAATGGTCTCTCTCTCTCTCCCTCTCTCTCTCTGTCTCTCTCTGTCTCTCTCTCTCTCTCTGTCTCTCTCTCTCCTCTCTCTCTCTGTCTCTCTCTCTCTCTCTCTCTCTCTCTCTTTGTCTCTCTTCTTCTCTCTCTGTCTCTCTCTCTATCTCTTTGTCTCTCTTCTTCTCTCTCTGTCTCTCTCTCTCCCTCTTCCTCTCTCTCCCTCTCTCTCTCTGTCTCTCTCTCTCCCTCTTCCTCTCTCTCTCTTCTCTCTCTGTCTCTCTCTCTCTCTTCTCCCATCAATGTGCAGCGAGTGGATTAATGTCTGATAATCTCTCCCCTCTACATCAACCAGGGTCTGATTTCCTCCCCACGGTCAGTCTGTCTTCTCCTTTTCTCTCCTTAAATCGCTTCACCTCAAAACTCTCCAACAATTTTGGTTCTGCAGGTTTCCTCTGGTTAAAAAATAGTTTTTCTCTTTCCACCGTGGAATTGTTGGCTTTTCTCTGTAAAAGTGTCTTGAAACGACTGTTGTATTTGGTGCAATAAAAGTAAAATGTAATTGAATCAAGTAGAATTCTAAACCTCACAAGTGGAAGCAGACTTGAGATGGAAGGTTTTCAGCTTGCTGACACTGATAGTTTGACCCCAACCAGCTCGCCAAGCACTTCTCCAGAGGCAGCCCAACGCTCACATGTTAACTATGGATGCTATGGCTTATTTGCAGAGATAGGGATTATGGGGACTATGGAGATTGATAAAATGTGCTTTCTTTCAGAAGTAAAATGCAACAGACTGATTTAACCAATCCTGGTGAGATGAGTTGAACTTAAGAGCCCCACCTCACCTGCTGCCTAATACAATCACATTATTAATTCTCTTAGCGACTCAGATTACAGGGAGAGATCTACTGTTGTGCTATCATTTATTATCAGATTAGACACAGAGTGAAGGAGTAATAATGATCAAACGGAACTATTTACCTGCAGAAACATGTGAAACTACATACTTGCCGAAAAGCACTGTGTGAAATGTTATCTGTTGACGATGACTCTTTATCTGAAAACTTTCCCTCACAAACGTTTGCTGTGTCACTGTCAACATCCCCCGACTAACGGATACATCTGAGAGGAATTCTTTGATTCTTATTTTTTACGACTGTCCTTCAGACACTCCACAGGACAAACTGTACAATTATTCAGAGAAAGTAGGTCCTTTGAGGTCACTTCAGGTACACTGAATGTAAAAGCACAGAAGTGATTTAAGAGATGTACTTAAACAGACAAGATAAGATATGTAGCTCAACTTCTGTTGCGTTTTCACTGTTTGTTTCCAAGAGAACACCATCTACATTAAACAGGGAGAGCATAACGTTTCTGAAATGTCAGTACTGCACATGCACACAGTCACAACAACAACGATTCAACATGAACAACTGACACTGTAGTGATGAGTGTTTACTGACATGAACTCTTACATTAAACTTGTATTCAATATGATCTAATAACACAAACCTCGTCATCAATCCAGACTCACAGGAAGCATTAGTCTAGTAGTCCGCCATCCACAGCTATTTTCATTTCTTTTCTTGTCACACTCCAATCAGCATGATTTTCTCAACAGCCTTTGTGTAACCTTTCATGTTCTTTACATCAGACTTGTTTTTATGAACGAATAATGCTTCGGGGAGTAGTTGTAAGATTGTATAATGTTCCAGTGTGGTGGGGAACTTCCTGTTAATGTGATCACGTCAGTGACAGGGTGAACGAGCAGCTTGATGGTTGAAGGAGAACCAGAGAAGACCGAGGACGCAGCAGATTCAGAGCAGCAACATGAGGCGATCTCGTGGTCTTAGTTATGACAAGTAGGTGAAGTTACTGATTCCAGGAGCAGTTTTCACCCAGAGAATGTTCTTCAAACTTTTCACTCTGACACGTCAGACTCTGGACTGTTTTTATTTTGCTTGAGCAAAAATGGTTTTTTAATTTTTTGTACTTCAATGAAAACATTTGCCATCTTTTGTTGTGTGTTTCTGTGTGTGTGTGTGTGTGTGTGTGTGTGTGTGTGTGTGTGTGTGTGTGTGTGTGTGTGTGTGTGTGTGTTATTTTTTTGAAAATTAAAATGAAAACAAAAGATGTGTTGCGGGCACGCTTGTCTTTGAATGTTTTTGGTAGATTTCCTCCATGGCACCTGTCGACACTCTTGCACACACACTGGTTCACACACCCCTGAAGCACAAGCCACCGCCCTGCGGGGCTCCTTATGCTGGAGCCAAATTATTGATACAGTGAGCGTATGATATGCATCAGCCGGCGTGTGGCACCGTGAGGTGAAAGGCAGGCTGAAGAGAGGGATGAACGGGGGCGGAAGATAAATATTTAGTCTGGTTTATGTGCTGGTGTTTACGTTAAGAGTAGCGAAGCTGTTTGTCTGAAGCCTCTTGTGCCCCCGGCACCCCCCACCCACCCTCTTCCAGTGTGTAAACTTGGCTACCAGATAAAGCGTCCGGCCCCTGCTCGCCTCCCTCCCAGACACAAAAAGAAAGCAAGTGAGGGAAGGATAACAAAATAAACACAAAACAAACCCCAGGCTCATATCTCTATCAGAAACATTTACTGTACCGTGGCACAACAAATATCGAGGTGACAAATGAGCGAAAACATAAATAGCACGGGCCGTAGATCTACGAGGAAGGAGAAAAGACACAAAAGCGGTCGAGGACTGAAGAAAATATGTCTCTCCCAAGGGCCAACAGCATTTCTACATCTAAATCGCCCTGTAAAAATATGTGTTTTGGCCTGAAGAGATTTGCAGGAAAAGGCGATAAAATGACAGGACAGAAGAGTGAGAAAGAAAAAAAAAAGGGAAAAAAATGAAAGGGATAGAGGAGGACAGAGACATGTAGACAGGGGGAAAAAGGGAGGCAAAGGAGATGTAAAGATAGAGAGCGGGCCAGAAAATGAAGAGGTTTAGCCCGGCCAAAGATGGGAGAGATAGCTCAGCCAATAATGTTCGTAGTGTGAAAGAAAGAAAGAGGCTCTTCTGTGGAGTTCAAGGAGGCTGTCAGTCCAACCAAAGCCTCACTCCAGCTTCATATTTATTCAGCAAATGGAATAAGAAGAGGGAGAGGAGAGATGGGGTGATGCAGGAATTGATTGGGGGGGGGGTACTTTCTGTGTCTATGCACTCATATGCCATGTAGAGAAATTCCAGTTTTACTGAATAATGCGATTATTCCATATTTCTGAAATGAATTCACAAATATGGCTTCTTACTATTGTAGCTTTGGTATTTCCATTAGTAATTATTTTACTAAAATATATAGTAACACAACAATGATTAGGACAGTTTTTCAACAAATGCTGAAGGAATTACAGAGCTGCTGTTTTTCTTCAACCTGTTTCATGATATAAAGTTGAGAAGAGAAGTGTCATTAATCCCGAGTTGAATGATGTCCAACTATCAATAACATTAGCGTTAGCCTTTTTCAACAAGTGATGCTTTAGTAGTACTCATACTCCTCCATAATCCTCCTACTGTGTTGGTAGTCTCTCTCAGCTATTTTGTTGTGGTTTCGTCTCATCATTATTTCATAAATCTTTGGAATAAAGAATATCTTAATCCCTCTCATGTCTAGCTAACGCGTCAAATCAATGCTACAATATTACAACTTGACAGTATTAAAACAGGTCTTATTAAGAGAGGCTATTCAAATACAACTGTTTGCCGGTTAAACACATTTAATTCCTGACATTTGGCAACACAGTGGTAATGTTATAATAGAGTTTGAAGGCTGGATCAATGCATTAACTGAGTTACATGTGAGGCTGCTGCAGATGCAGCATGACTTCTGCAAACTTCCTCACAAAAACCCAGCAATCACAGCAACTAAAGTGTGGTGAATAAAACATAGCTTTACTTTTTTAATAAGGATGAGGTATGACTTCAGCACAGGACGAACTCAAATGACACCGCAGAAGAGATGGCTGAATGATGTGTGCTTGTAGCTGACAGAAATCATAATCTGTAAAAAGATTCCATGCAGTCGCTCTTCACGTTTTATTCCTTCAATGTTGTGAGGGCGTGTGGACATGTGACTCCCCAGGGTGAATGTATTCTGTGCATTTCCTCTTACGTCTGCTTGCACAGCGACAAAGCGACGAATTTGTTTCCTTACTCATTTTTTTTTTAATCCATTGGTTTACCATATTTCATTGGTATTCCTGTAGTATATGTTTTGCAAGTTTCTGGAGGTGGTTTTTCTCTATTTTTAGTTGTTTTGTGTCGCTTGAGTTGCTTTATGCGAATCTGTAGTTGTTTTATATTTATTTGTCATTGTTGTATGTGCTTGTAGTTCTCTTGTAAATCTGTGAAGTTGTTTTTTGTCACTTGATCTTACAGTGAGATGTGTTTTCTAAACTCCTTATGAGTGCTTTACAGTTGTTTTGGATCAGTTGGATAGTTTCTTGAACATTTTCGCACCCGTGTTAATTGCCGTTTGATTTAATAAATGGAGCTTTTAGCAACTACAAGCACAAAATAAAAAGTGATAGGATGGAGAAAGAGATAATTGATCACAAAGAGCAACATGAGGGATGGATTCCAAAATGGTTGCCTAATGATGACCTGAGAAGAGGTACAGCACTTAAAAGAACATCTAACTCAACCCACAAATTAAAGTCATTGAGAGCCAGCTGAGGAAATGCTTCTCACTACAATAACAGCACCGTCCAAGAATGTATCTTATTTGTATTCTTGTTTCATACATTGCAAATTGGAGCTGTAATAATAAACAACTCCTCATATTTTGTGCGATCTGAAACACAAATCTGATAATACAAACTGAATGAAAGAAAACATCTTGAATTACTTTCATGTGCGTTCATTTCTGCATCTGATCCGATCTAATTGTTGTTAGATGGTGTCTCACGTGTAAGTGCTTGTAATATTACATTAGAACTTGTGTCTGTAAACATAAGTTAAGGCCAAAGCAGAGAAATAAGTGAAATATGTAATAAATGTCTTAAAAAATAATATTGAATAAAATAAAATTTTGCTTTATCCAGTATGCTGCAGAGGACCTTGGATCAAAGTTGGGAAACAATTTGTAATTGACTTTGGTTCTGTCCTCCACTCAAAACCTGCTCATCTTAATATTTCTTCACAGCACAATTACATCTATGCTTATTTTGCTATATTTCCTTCTTTTTTTTTTAAGTTGACGCAGATAGCCCCTTACATGTCTTTTACATTCACATTCAGAAGAAAAGCAACCTTATCTGACAACACACATTGAAGCAGATCTAAAGAAAAAAAGCTTATTACTTCGCTAATGACTTGGAAACAACTTTGAACAATTGTGTTTTCATTCATTGTCGTCAATATATTCCCACACAGCGTGCTCTCACTCTAATCACAACCGCAAAAATGTAATAATAAAGCCTCAGTCAGGTCCTAATTAAAAGATCATTCTTACCAGTTTAAGCTAGTTACTTTCATCCATGAGCTTTATTGGAGGCTCTTTGATGCTGATCTATTTTGATTGGGAATTACTTTTACTCCCCCCCCCCGCGAGAGTGCCGACCGGCCAAACAAGAGCCAGCTGTACAAGCCTGCGATTGCATCTCATCTTCCTACTGTTTGTCCTAAATGCCCCATCAGCACCATGGTCGCGCCTTTTATTAGTAAATAGGAGCTGAAGTCCCAGAAGTCAAACATGTGTAAGTGTATGTACAACCACAAACATTTCAGTGTTTGAAAAAAAAACCAAAACATAAATGTTGAATGTGCAGTTTTGATAAAAATGTAATCATGGAGATTTGAACTGTGTGTTTGTATATAAACACACACACGCACACACACACACACACACACACACACACACACACACACACACACACACACACACACACACACACACACACACACATACACACACACGGCAGAGTAAGTTACACTGTGAAGAATCAGAATGGGAAGGGAGGGACTCGCTGTAGGTAAACAGGTTGGGAGCATCGTGATTGTGCGGAGGGGGAAAATCCCCCATCAGACCTCCCTTCCCCCCTTTTGTCCTTCCACCACACACACCTCACAAATCATAGCAGCTTCTCACCAAAGTCCACATTCCTCAAGATTCAACTTCATGAGAAACATATGGCTGACGTGAATCACATTATTTCTGATTAAGTGAGTATTGGGGAAAAGCATCCATAATAAACATTTTGGATATTGGAAATGAATTCATTATATTGCCGTAGTGCACCGTATAATGGAAATAAAGCCCTGCCACAGGCTTGATTTTTCATTTCTTGGAATAGAATCAACAACACCCCTCTAAAGTTAGATACATAAATGCAAACACACCTATGATGATTTTTATGTCTTCAAATCTTCCTGCATCTAAGAAATTAGAGATTGTGTCAGACAGGCAACGCATAAAAAGAAAATAAAACCATCTGAGCTCCAGTGTAGACATCCAAAAAACAGCTGTTGCAGCTATAGTTGCTGGCAGACGACATCATGGTGCAATCAAATCCTCAAAAAATGAAGGCATCCAGGTGCATCTTTCAGCCTGCATTGCTACCTGACAAGGTGGTTCCATTCCATTTAAACTAATAGCTCAATGGAAAAACCAACTGCAGAGTCTTGGAAGGGTCAACCCAGATAATCATACCCAAATCAGCTAGATAGTCTAGCTTTCTTCTTGTAATTGTAATGTTCACATTCACACTTAATTGTCTATGTAAGCCAATTCCTGATCAACACTGCAGCCCCATTGGATGTTTACCTGCACTTTTACTATCACCTTTTCTTCTAATATCAGAAATTAGTTGAAAGACAGCTAGATTTGGAAAAAAAGGATTATGTTTGTCACGTAGACTAAAGAGACAACATATTTTCTATTCGCTGTCGTAAAGCATTGGTTGTCAACCTTTGTTCAGATTTGCCCAAACATTACAGTGAAGCCAATTACACTTGAAAAGAGACGAAAGCGAAGCCAGTTTTCCACAACTGATGGAGTAAGCGTTCCAACAGTGGTATCTTTGACATGCACACTAAAATACAAAACATACCATTTAAACCTTTAAATTTAACATCTCGCAGTGGAATGACAGACTTCATCAGAGTTCTTAATTATGGTTCAGTCTGAATCTCAGTTAGATAATATAAATAAAGTACAGTTACTCAAATATTGTGCTTAAGTTCATATTTCAGGCTTCAGTACCTTACCAAAGTAATTACATTTTGTGCTGTGAATCTGTTAATCTGTGAATCAGATAAGAGATTACCCGCTACCCTGCAACCACAGAAGCACCAATCCTGCATGTCAAGAGAGTGTTGAAGATTTCTTAAATTTTGAAGATCAGTGGTTTCCAATCTTCCTGCATGGAGTTTGCATTTTCTTCCTGTGCATGGGGTTCCTGAGTATTCTGGGTTTCCTCCAACCAGTCTAAAGAAATGCATCTGAGGCCAATTGTTAATGGAAGTGTCTATGGTTGTCTATCTCTCTGTGTTCCCCCAGAGCAGTGAAAGATTTCTGACCTCTGCCAAGGGTAAACATGGGCACAGGGGAATTACACATATTCCACAACTAGTTCAACTGCTTTTAATTATTTAGTTAGTTTGTTGATCACGTGATTTTATTCCAGAATTTGAAAGAACACAAGATAAGACAATATATAACTTTCTTTTGTAACAATTACTTTGATCCAGATCACCACCAAATTTTAATTTGTTCTTCCTTTGATCAACATGCGCCTGTGTACCAACTTCCATGAGGATCCGTTCTTTAGCTTTTGAGAGATCTTGTTACAGAGAGATTTACAAATAAACGCGAATGATTTTATAACCCCCTTGGTGGAGGTAAAATGGACTTTGATGGTGAAACCATTAAAATAAGCATTTATTGAACAACAATAAAACAGGTGACTTCTGAAAGTTGCATATTTTGACACACAGAGCTTTCTTTTGCTTTTATATCCAGAACTTCAAAAGCGTCAGGGTCCAATAGTGCATTTCTCTTGTTAAATTACAAAATAAAGCCAATCTTTAAACTTGGCGACTGTCATATACTTTAGTCAAACACTTTTATAGATATTTACTAAATTAAAAGAATTTGACAAACACTTATTCAGTAAAAATAGACCTGACAGCTCGACAACAACGTAAAATATAACTTGTCTGAATGAGACAAGGCATCACTATTCATTACACGCAGTTTTCCTAAAAGTGGATTCTTCTTGTGGTGTTTACCTGAGTCTAAAGGCGATGACATATGCTCCGACTTGTCAGATATGAATCACAGAGATTAAATCGTGTCAGGGGATGTAGTACAGTCTGGCTGAAGGTTTGTGGAGTTATTACACGAAGAAGAGAGTGGCGTGTAAAGTGATGGCATGTCATTTGGTCATCGAGCGGACTCTACCCTCCAATTCACGCCGTACCACAATCAGCTGAGGATCCAGATGAAAGGAGCGAGTGACAACATGGCCAAGAGGGGAAAAAAATGTATAGAAAGACAAAACAGACGGAGGAGGGGAAACATCAGCGGAGGATAATTAAAGGGCAGGATCTTGTCATGCCATGCGATTACTCAATTCCTGTGATATCCCTGAGAAGCTCCAGCTCCTGCCTGCTCTATAATCTAAAGCTCGGCCGGGAGATGCTGTACAGGAGGAAGTGCTTGGCAGGGTTCATAATGTCACCAGTAAATCATGAACATAAGAGGATTAAGGGAGGTTCCTTTCCTTTTATTTTGACACAAACTCTACCTCTTGTAAATTGATAGTTTGGGGCTCTCTGTCTGTATTGTCCTAGAAAACCGGGATGAGCTGTTCAGCACATGAGAAATAAAACAGTCCTCAGAAGAAGACTTTAAGCCTCCATATCAGCAAATGATAAAAACCAATAATGTGTTCAGCGCATGAGTCATTGACCAAGGGAGGATGGGAGTATGAAATTTTATTAAGAGCTCTGTAAACCTGGGGCATCTAAATTACACCTTTGATTATTAATTGCCTAAAAAGAAACCGTCTATTACTACGAGCACGTCATTCTGCTGTTGGTGGAGCAGCCAGTGATTCACAACGATGAAGCATAGGAAACTGCTCAGATAAATTACACAGAGGGCAGGAAGAGCACAAACCGCTATCGATTCTGCAGTCACACCGGCTGAATGAGTGAGATCGGGCACAACAACACATACCAAAATAGACATTGACAGAGGAAAACACAGATTATTTACATCTCAATTTGTTTTATTAGATTAGATTATTAGCCTGTCCCACAAAACTTACCTCTGCTGCTATTACATACTGTATATCACTTACAAAGTAGATTGACTGAAATGATGGCTATTGTCATTCATTCAATCAGTTTAAGGAAATCAGTGCTCACGTTATGCCTCCACAGACCTAAAAAACAAAGCATACTTTGATTTTCTCCATTTTATAGATTCTTGTTAGAGGTTTTGGATTTAACTGATGTCTTTGGTGCCTGCCATAAGTGTGATATATAGCATTTGTATAATAATGGAAAATAAAAGGAATTCCCTGAAAGTAGGCATGTATCTGTTTGCGCTAACTTACAGCATGTTTTGATATTTATCAAATATTCATAATGATTATTACTGTGTCATAACAATACCTTTTGCATCACATGAAATCCGGATATTTAAAATTCCAGTGTTGCAACTCAAGATAAGCCTAGAGTTGAAACAACAGTAAGATCATTCTTCACTTTGAGATTAGTTATAGAAACATCCTCTGACGGACAACCATAGTCAGATCATCAGTGTTGTTTCCTACAATCACAGTTTTTTTTCTGGTCTTACAACATATACCCTCCTCCAGACAACCCGAACAAAGATGATTAGACCTCGGGTGGCTGTCAAATCCCCGACTGCTTCCTTCCACTGGTCCCTGGTCTTGCTGTCATTCCTCCAACAGTCCTCAACCAGTTCCTGGTGGTTCTCCATCTTCCTCTCATGAGCCTCCTCCATCTAATCTTCCCAGTTTAGTGTAAGCTCCAGCAGGATGAGTTACCTTGTTGCCTCAGAGACCAAGATTATGTCAAGTGTAAGTCCAGATTGGGTGATTTGAGGTGGAATTTTCAGCTGCCTCTCCAGGCCAACTGTTATCACCCAGTCTCAAGCTGTGGAGAGTAAGTGAGGAGTTATGTGTTTCACGACTTGGCCACGCCTCCATCAATACCGAGTCTTGCCCAGTGCCTTGGAGCTGGTGCTCCAATGTACCTGTTTGGGAACACAGGAGGCCTGTACAATAGTTGATTCAGTTTTTCCCCAAGTACATTGGTTCGATGGTCTTAGGAGGACAGCATGCATGCCTGGATCAAGAAGCGTATCCTGTGAGGGTTCCACTCCCAGGTGTAACTCCAGATGACTCTCATGTCCATCACTTGCTCCCATTCTATCCAGGCACCTTGATTCCACATGGTTACTATTCTGCTGGTTCTCTCCTCTTCGACTGAAGCTTGCACATTCTCTCCCCATCTCCCACTGGCAGAGTTGTTCGTGGTTGCAGTTCAGTTCTAACTACGATGAGATAATCCTTTATTAATCTCACAAATGGAAAAATTTGAGTTGTTACAGCAGCAGTAGAGCAGAATTGCAGAGAAACACACAGTGCAAAAATGTGTCTGTCTAACTGCTCTGTGTCATGCTACTGCTTAAAGGATGGCCTTGTGCTCAAGGCGGGTCTTAGACTGTTGGACTGCCTCAGCTGCCCTCCACTTCCTTACTGTCCTCACAACAGTCCCTGTCCCAGACACCCCATAATATTGCAAGTGTTCCAGTGAATATTGTGTTACCAACATTAATAAGTAACAACTCACCAAATGTGGATGGAAAACGGTCTTGGCCAATCTTACCAGTTACTTTCTTTCCTCTCTCTGTTAGTGGTCATTTATGTAATAAGAACTCTGTGCACCTCTGTCACATGTGAGTGCATATTTGACTTCCCATTGATTACATATAGGCATGTTTCCTTATATCAGCGACAATGTGGGCCAATGAAAAGTTTGAATTTAGGAAATATTAAGAAGTTCACTGTTGGAATGATTAAAACAATTATGACGGAGATGAAGAATCCATATCGCTAAAAAAACATAAACACATGAGTACATGAACACAGATATTTCCTAATAATTCTTATAAATAATTAAAAGCATGCTGTTTTTTAGAATTGCATTATTTAACTCCCATCACTGACACTTGAACGAGTATGAGTTTTTTCTTCAGGAGCTTTAAAAAAGTAAATACTGTTTCATTATCCTTTCTATGTTTTCTTTTTTGTATGTTGAGCAGACCAGCGTTTGACCCCAGAGTTTAAGTCATCATACAAGTGTCTTAAACCACGCGTACACTTCACCATACCATAATATTTGGTAGAATTCACTTTCCAATTAAATAGAAACTAATCGAGAGAGATTAGTCTGAGATGGTGCATACCAGTGAGTAATCAAAAAAAGTCATGCCACAAGTTTAATATTTCCATTAGTTCAATTTACGATAAACAGTACAAATGGAACCATGTCACTATTACATACTATTACATATATACATTATGCAAAACCTTTTAATCAAAGTGCTGAATATAATAATGTTGCTTCAGTCATGAGCACAGAAAAATGACTTGCGAAAGAAAAATATATCAATTGTGTGATGAAGCTTATGGAGCAATGCTTGGATGTTTGTGCGCATAAAGTGTCACATTAACTTCCTTGAATATCTGAGAATGTGGATACATGTAAACTGTTTTGTGGCTTACATGATGACTTTTTGTACTGTAATCACTATGAAATGTTTTAACTCACATTGAAGAAGCAATTATAACCTCAACCAATTTGGAAATGTTTGCCCTGCTTAAAGTTTTCACATGTTTTGAAAACCATTTTGATCAAATAAATTAGATTCAGATAACAGTTTGCCTGTTGTGTTGATGCTGATGAAGGTTTTCATCCAAGTGTAAACTACATTTCACATTAGGATTTGAACCTGCACTATGACAGACATCTTTTCAAACAAAGTTTTTTTTTAGATTGGTTATTAAAGTAGGATTTGCTCTGTGAATGTAATTTGGTTTCCTCAGGTTTTCTCTTCCTTCCCCACCTGGATTGGATGATTGGCTACAGCTGCAGTTACTGCTTTTTCAGCAGCACAAGTGTTCAAGCCAGAGCAGAGCTGACTGCACGACTGTTGAAGTGTGTGTTTGTGTTATGGAAGCTAGTTTGATTTTCAGAAGCTTTCAGAAGTTTATTTTCTTTAAATTGAAGACTATTAATACCCCATTCATTTGCATGATTTCTGAGGTCCCCCCCTGAGCTTATTACAGGATAACAACATGTAATGGTGAGCAATATTGAAGCAAGCATAGAAATGATGAGCTGAGAATTATATGGTTAAATAGAAAAGGTCCTGTGTTGTGGTTGCAGTATAGCATAAGCTTTAAATCAAGCAGTTTTTTGTTGTTTTTTTTAAGGTGCCAACAATAACACATGGTTTCTTTGGTCTCAGGTTAACAGGACAATAATCAACATGCACACACAAGACATATACAATACTATCCAAGGTGTATATGTTTGAATACACCATTTGATAACAAAAATTGTAAGAAGGTAATGACTATTTATAAGAACGGAAAGTGAGCTTTGCGTGCCTGCTGCAGAAACAAAAAAGAGTGAAGGGTTTGGCCCTGAAGGTGCAGCTTTTACTGTATGTGGCCATGGTGAGAAATGTACACATAGTAGCTTTTAATACACTCGATACATATTAATCTGAAAAAACATTGAAATCAATTGAACTATTGCTGGTAATTAATGGCTTACAAGTGGTGATTCAAACCTTTATGTAAAAATTAAGCACATATGAATGATTATTCAGTCATTAACACAGTGCTGTAAAATTAAATTAATTGATTTTTTTTTTAAATGCACAAAAGAAGTATATCATAGATTTGGGTACCACGTAGTTTAGTGTGTGAAATGCATACAATATAACCTGTGCATCAATCATTTGGATTTATTAGATAACTTTGATTGTGCTGCTCATCCATCCTACTTTGGGTGGTGAGAGCTGAACCTGATCACCACTGACTGAATAAGCAAATTACACCCTGTAAAAGGTTGTCGACATTAAAAAACAAACTGATAAGATATCTCTCTGACACATCTACGAGTAATTTTGAGTCACAATGTTCACATGCATGCTTTTTGGCTGTGGGAAAAAATCGAGAGTAAACAGGGAAAATCCATGCAGGAAGAACATGCAAACTGCACACAGAAAGACCATCATTTTGAAAACAACCAGGAATGTTCTGGTTTGGACGATAGAGTGCTATTTATATGATGCATGGACAAAATAGATCTAAATAAATCTTGATCACTATAAACTTAGGATTCAAATTTCTATTGAAATGTTATAATATCTGAATTAAATCATTATATCAGCAACAAGTCCTTGGTGTACTCTTTCTTCTTCATTCAGTGTTAGTTGGGGTATGTTTTGGACTTCGACAACATATTCAAAATCAAGATAAAACTGAAAAAAACTAAAAAATTTCAAAGTTTAAAAAAAAAAAAAAAAGATCTTTGATTATTTATTGCCCTCATGTATCTATGTATGTGCCATTCCTGGCAGTTGAAGCAAACAGCACCTCCGTTGTTGACAGCATCTCATAAATTTGCACGTTTGGCCCAAAACATTTCAACCTCAGTCGATTAATTAGCACTTTCTTCGAGTAGCTGTATCCGCTCCAACTGCCTGGAGATTTATGCCCACAGGGAGGAGAGAGCACTCTCTGATTTCAACCTTTCGCCGTCATTTTTATTCCTACTTTCCTCTTAACCCTCCTCTCTGACCCATTCCCGCCTTTTTTGCCCACCGACCACCCTCCATAACAGCACTGATCTGTAAAAACATACAAACATGACACTGAGTCTATGATAAACACCAGGTCTGCATTTAGAGAGGAGAGGAAATCAACTCCAGTTCAGGATGTGACCACTACCTCTGCTCAGATCAATCATACTCCAGCAGACCTGCATGTGGGGGGCAACCGTATCAGTGCAGCAGTGGGGGGAGGTGGG
>OMNM01016430.1:4650-40944 GCA_900302745.1 Parablennius parvicornis | reverse complement strand
GCGGTGCCCGGGGCGGCAAGTCCGAGGACAAGGAGGTAAGTCTTGACCCTTCAAACCTAATGTTCCGTGTTTTATCCATTAATTCATGTGTAAGTGAACAGTTTTCCCTCCTTTTAGTGGGTGCCAGTCACCAAGCTGGGCCGCCTGGTTAAGGACATGAAGATCAAGTCCCTGGAGGAGATCTACCTGTACTCTCTGCCCATCAAGGTAAACACATAGGACATGTCTGAAAATTACCAAGGGATGTAATGCTGCTGCTTTGTGCTGAAAACGACATTCTCTTGATGGACTCAAAATGTTGTTTTTCCTGCAGGAGTCAGAGATCATCGATTTCTTCTTGGGGTCAGGCCTGAAGGATGAGGTGCTGAAGATCATGCCTGTCCAGAAGCAGACCAGGGCTGGTCAGCGTACCAGGTTCAAGGTGGGTGTGATCCACTCTGCAAATCATGTTTGTCAGGATTGGTTTCCTCCAGATATATTGTTGTTGGGTCTTAACGTTTTTGCTTGCTTGCCCCCCCCCAACCCCCACAGGCCTTTGTTGCTATTGGAGACTACAATGGCCACGTGGGTCTCGGTGTGAAGTGCTCCAAGGAGGTGGCCACCGCTATCCGTGGTGCCATCATTCTGGCTAAGCTGTCCATCGTCCCCGTCAGGAGAGGTTACTGGGGTAACAAGATCGGAAAGCCCCACACCGTACCCTGCAAGGTGACCGGCCGCTGCGGTTCTGTCCTGGTGCGTCTCATCCCTGCGCCCCGTGGTACTGGCATCGTGTCCGCCCCTGTGCCCAAGAAGCTGCTCATGATGGCTGGTATTGATGACTGCTACACCTCCGCAAGGGGCTGCACAGCCACGCTCGGCAACTTCGGTAAGCTCCTTGTCCCGTCTCTGTCGTCTGATTATCTCCTTGCTCTGCCCAGCTTCACCTCTAAAGTGGTGTAGTTGTCGTTTTCAGGAGAGAAAGAAACGAGTGTTGCACGGCAGGAAGACGTTCAAGTGGTCTTCTCTGTTCCCTTTTATTCGACGCTCAACAATTTTGTCAAAGATTCTCGTGATATCCACGTTGAAGCTTGAGTTGTTGCTCATTTCCTGTTTTGCTTCTCAGCCAAGGCCACCTTTGACGCAATCTCCAAGACATACAGCTACCTGACTCCTGATTTGTGGAAGGAGACTGTCTTCACAAAGTCTCCCTACCAGGTCAGTTCACAACCAGCATTTACTGTAATGCCTTAAAGTTGACACACCTAACACTGCTTTTGTCTTTTTTTTTTTCCCGATTCCAGGAGTTCACCGACCATCTGGCCAAGACTCACACCAGAGTGTCTGTGCAACGGGGCCAGGCTGTCCAGGCCGCTGCCTCCTAAACTTTTTGTACAGAGCTGCGTTGAATAAACATTCTGGAAAACCACTCAAGTGTTTTGTCCTACATTTCCTGAGCTCATCCGTCTGGCTTAAAACAAACTGTTATTTGGACACTAACAATTATTGGTAACTATTGGAAAGAATCAAGAAAAAGTTGAGTTCTTTGCCAAATAGTTCGCCTGTCACTGCAATGTTGGTTGTCTGCTAAAATTTTTATAATGCAAGTTGAGGCAATAGTTTAGTACATGTGTGTCGCCATCTGGTGTATGGGCAGGATTAAACAAACTGAAAAAATTCTTTTATCACTTAAACTTTATTTTACAATTATTACATAGGACAATAGAGAACTGATATTAGGCGCTCTGGGCCTGAGCTGCTTCCATCATGCGTTGTTTTTGCTTCATTAAGCATTTTCTAGCACTGGCGTACGCTCCCAAGTCTCCGTCTGAAAAATACAAAGTGCAGTTGGGAAAAGAAACTTCAAATGATCTGCATTGAGAATTTACATTGGTCTTATTTGCAAATATTGAAGACCACTTTCTCCATATTTATAGGTGATATCGCCATAAGTACTTTCAAACTAATAACAGTGGCACAACTACTGAGACCCACTTGAGAAATGTTATGTACAATAATACATTTTTTTTTGCTTTGTACAATACTCACAGCGCAGCTGGTAGTTCTTGGTCACGTCTTTGAACTGCTGCATTTCCTTGGCACAGTTTTGAATGCTGCTCGCTCCTTCTCGCTGCTCACAGGCTTTCAGACGTTCCTGAATCACCTTCACGATCTCCTGATCCACTTTACTGAGAATTAGAAGACAATACAGCATGACACTCCATTTAACAATTTACTTTTTGCAGGGATCTTAAAGAAACATTCAAAACATCCCTGCAACTGTGTCAAAGCATCTTTTAGTTTGCTGATTAAAAAGCACAATCAACCAACTGCATGTGAAGATACAGAAACATGCAAACTGCACTCAGATGAGGCTCCTCATCCTAAACAAACAGTATCTTTACAATTATGGAGATGCTTTATATATGCAGGATTTCATGTAATTTGAAAACTTGAGGGCAGGTACAATTGTGTTTGTTTCATATAAATATGAGAAGAAATGTAAAATGATTATATATCAGAGAAATAATCGACTAAATGGATCTTCATGTTTGTGCATGCATCTTATTGCTCATCTTATTGCCACAGTGGGTATGATGCTGTGTGTAGTCACATTCCAACAAGTGGAGGTCATTACAGTTCACTCAACTTACAAGAACCTTTTGAACGAATACATTATTTTTTACAGTGATAATCTACAAAATGTAAATGTTCATGAAGATTACTCATTGACATTTAGTTCATACTCAGGTTACAACAATAAATTGTCTTTAAAAAAAATCACTAAAATCAACCATAACCAAACGTAGAGTGCAGTATATAGGTTGGGTGGCCTACATCGAGTTCATGTGCTGTATAGACTGACAGCAATGGATACAAATCTGATTGTCACTCACAAGTCTCTCCTCCACTGCATCTCCGCCTCGTAGTAGCAGGTATAATCTCCCTCCTCGCACTCAGTCAGGTCAGGAACACGGCGGAACTTCTGGTGGTAGTACACCATCTTGTTATTGGACCGAAAACTGTCGATGACATCTGAATAAAAGAAGAGAATGTGGGTTGAGATAACAAATAGAACCCACTCGAGGCCGTGTCAGAATGCAATGTTGAGCCGTTAGCTTGGTTAGCTTAGCTCCAGTTACCTCTGAATGTGGTGACAGGCACATCCACCGCGTAGTAGAAGACTTTAGAGAGGATCAAAGCCGGGTTTGGCACTGCCGTTTGCTTATCCACTACTGGGGTCTTCCGAGGAGGCTCCGGGTAAGCATCTTTGTCAAAGTCCGAGGGCATATTTGTCCTGTTTTGATCAGGATTTCAGAAAATCCTCCAGTTCGACCTCGACAGCTCTCCTTTCGGTACTGCGCATGCGCAAGGGTAGCTGCGCGTTTGCGGCTTGGAGGTCAACAAATTAATGAGCCGGGTTTCTTCTTCACTTCCTCTCTGGTCAGTGTCGGTTTCAGGCTACAGCGCCCCCAAACCAGCAGCTGGTGTAATTGCGTGACATTTTCCAAGAAGTTTGGTCTCTAAAGTGAATGAGATGCCACAGAACCAAATGAAAGTGTGAAAATTCTTGGCTTCTTTCTCTCCCAAGTGAACCAAATCTCAGACTATCTGAATGTGAAAGGCCCCTAATGCACTCACCAGACTCGGAGATTGTGGACTTGATCAAATGAACAATGGAGTCAACAGTAAGGGATGCTGGTACCCATTTATCCAGGATGTATCCTTCCGCCTTATGAAGCTCTTTTCCAAACAGGCCACAAGGCTTGAACGTCATGCTGCATCTCTCTCTGGTTCTGACACAAGAGCGATGGCCTGATTAGGGATTCTCCTCCTGTGAGCCGAGCCTTTTCTAACATTAATGATCCTCCTCGCACTCTTCTATCCTGATGGCAACCGTCCCAGTTCTACTCCGACCATCAATTCGCTGGACCTGGACATAGATCAACGACCCAGAGCTGGCCGACGATGATGTAATGGACGCAGCAGGTGGGGTTGGTCCAGGTGTAGGCTTCGTTAAATCTGCAGGAGATGAAGGATCAAAAATTACTTACTTTGAAGAAACTCAAAACTAAACACCAATTTTCTATTTATGGTTGTAAACTTTATCGCTCGATAAGATTTGTAGTTCAAGCTCATCGTGGATCATTTTCTCAGCTGAGCTGCTGTAGTTTTAGACGACAGGAGATATTTTTGATTGTGTCCAAACCTGATCAAAACTATTTAAGATGAAGAATGATCAAAGTTTTTCATTTCTAGTGTTAATTTTATTTTATTTTTTTTAATGTAATGGTATTCATTTGATTTCATGATTAATTTCCACAATTAACTAAATTAGTGAATACTAAAAATTAAAGTCAAGCAAAAAAAACCCAACAAAACTTTAATGGGAGATTTTGGATCTTTTGAGCAGGTGTGGAGAAGACGAAAAAGGACTTCTTAGGCTTGTTGCTTGTATAAAAACGTATATCAACAAGTTAGGAGCATTCAGGATTGTAGACAAATCGCTCTCAGTCGGATTCCATGGTATTCTGTCTCCCTGAGTTTCTTCACTAGGACATTCTCCTGACTTGTTTTTGCAGCTCTGCAACATTTCTACAATATCTCATCAACATTTCCAATAGTTCAGTAATATATCTACAATAGTACAGCAATGTCTTAGCAACATTTCTACAATCCTCATACTTGAAGAAGTTCCTGTGGTCAAAATGCAGCTGCAATTATCACTGAAAATTGTATTTGTATGTGAAACACAAATAGATCAGGATCTATTGTTGCCACTGTGAACCAAGGTGAACTAATCAGGGTCCGAGCACTGACAGTGTATAGGACCCTATTGAAACCATAGGGATTATCATTATTATTATTATTCCCCCAAAACAAATACGTTTTTGACGGCCCTAACATACATAACTTTCTGTGAAACTCTGCACAGTCGTCAGGTCCAGCAGAAAATTTGGGGGAATTAAACATGTGAGTTGCGAAATGGCTCATCGGTGCCACCTGCAAAATTGTAAAAAGGAAGACAAAGAATCCCGGTTCACTGAGAGCTATGCAAAGCGGTACACACATGTAAAGTCATTATTTCAAAATATTAGAATAATCTTTAAGATGAATAAGAAAGGATTTTAAAACATCTCCATAAAATGAGGAGGGACGGCATGAAGAGAAAAGGATGTAGACAAATAAAAAGATTCAAGATTTATTTGATTTGTTAAACTTTGATTTATTTGATTTGTAAATCTTTTGACAGTTTTTACTCTATAATGGTGAAATAGTTCCAGTGAACAATCCATAATCACTTTTCCGTGTGATAAGGAGTTTAGGATTGTGTGTTCTGAGGTTATCACACCCTGAAGAGACTTTTCTTGTGTTGACAATTAAAAAATGGATTGTTGACTATTCATGATCATAATCATGATAACTGGTGAGACAGGAACGTTTTTAATGGAAATCAGGTCTCAATTTAGGGTTGTTATATGTAAATGAGTTTTTTTTTTAAACATGAGAAGGTGAATTCAATCTAGGCAAGCTGCAGTTGCTATGGTAACTGAAGACACCACATCACATCAGTGTTTGTGATGTCTCTGACCAAAGGCTACTAATACCTGCCTGTACTCAGTTACACACACTTCAGTTCGAGAGACTTCAGCGATCGCCAGAGCAGTTCTTCAACATCATCGAGACTTTCTCAGTGTTAACAGTTACTTCTTGCATCAGAAATGGGGAACGACAAGCAGCTGCCTAAGACGGATTTTGCCAGAATTAATTCGCTGCGTGAAGCGCTGTTCTACTATTGTGATCTCAGCATTAAGCAAAATTGTAGATTTGACAAAGCGCCTCTTCAGCATGAAGAAGGAGAAGGAGAGCCGGGTGAGAACTTTGGACACCAAACCACAGCTGCAGGAGAAAAACTTGAATGAATGAATTAAGTAATTGATTTAATTCTAGGAGAAGGAAGCTCTGGTTGAGAACTACAAGGATCAGGGTGACCGGCTGAAGGCAGAAAAGATGGCGCTCTGCAGGAACCATTAAAAAAAGAAGTGCAGGAGTTCAGGAGCCTGCAGAAAAGACACCAAGGGATTTTAGTTTCCACCACAAAGGAGCTGCTGGCTGAGGTGGACCAGCTGAAGAAAAACCTCAGACTGTCCGAGGACACCAGGGCCAAGAGCCAGGAAGAGTGGGAGAACTGCTGGCGGCTCCAGGAGGAGAAGGTTGCTGGAGAGATCGCCCGTCTCAAAGAACAGCATTGCACTTAAACTATTTTAATTTTCCCGGTTTGGATTGACAAGTTTCCACATTTTTCCTTCCAGTTTCAGCAGAAAGCGGCACAATGGTCAGAGAAGTTCAAAGCTGCTGAAGCTCGTCTTGAGGACTCGATCACAGAATCCTCCACCTGAACACTCTCACCTCAAAGGCCAAACTAAAGAAAGCTCAGAAGGAGGCGGCCAGGAGGAGCAGGGAGGTGGAGGAGAGACTGCAGAGAGAAGAAGAACGTCAAAGACCGTCACGTTTCTCTTCTTTATTTCATGCGCGTGTTTTTACAAGCTTGTAAAAATAAATCACTCAAAATGAATCTGACCTGCTGTCTAAGTGTCATGACGCCATTTGAGGTTTTGACTTTTGGCAACCTTCGCCATGGAACAGGAAGTGCAATGCAAATAGTGTTCACAATGACGTCAAAACTTAATACGCTGCATCAGATTCCGGCCCTCTTCACAGACATACAACAACTACAACCATCCGCCATGGCGCCACCTGCTGGAAACAGGAAGTGAGGTGTACTTGCTCTGTTCTGGCTGAAACTTTACACGTTACATGAGAGTCCACGTCTGATCACAGTCATAAGACTGTTACACCGATCGGGCATAGTGGCTTTATATTATGGTTTTGACGTAAAGAATTGAAATGACAAAGTTGAAGGGTAAAGGTCAAAGGATAAACTGTCATACCATTTAAATCCTGAGGGTGGTGTTAGAGACCAAATAACTCACATCAGCCTCTTGTACTTTTCAAGAAGGTATGACTTTAAAAAGCTGAATTCATCAAATATATTGTATTTTTTCTTCTTCTGGGTGTTACTGTACATAATATCACACCTCCCCAGCTTCATGTTTGAAGCATTTATATAGTATTACGTATTCTGTAACTATTTCTCAAAAAGAAAAAATTAAATAAGAATGCTGTAAACACCAAATTTGCACAGATGTGGATTTTACATCGGTTGCACTTTTTCCATGAATTATTCATCAATTCATTTGTTTTTTTTGTTTTTTTTATTAATTTAATTATTATTTAACTAACCTACTTGTGTGCATTGTGACATGCATGTGTTTTCATGAAAGTCAAATTTCATTCAATTCAGTTGACATTGTGACCCTTCACAATAAGACCTCAGTTTAATCAAGTGACACAATAACTGCCTGGAATTTTACATATTCTTTGAAAGGATTTAGGTTTGATGTTTTGTTGTGTTTATATTTATTTTGGGCTGATAAAATCGCCATTGGATGTGCGTCTAAACAACAGAGGCTGATTCTTCCTCCTGAGCTGGGTCCAGTTTATAGCACCTCAAATCGGGCTTGGTGAACTTTTATCACATGAAAATATAAACCCTTCTTATTCTCTCCTTTCTTGGTCATGTGGTTCCTGTCTGCTGAGCTTCTCTTCCATCTTAACCTTCTGACTGAGCTGTCTTTTCTCCTCCTACCATCTTCTGGTGGGACTTGGCAGAGATTACCTTGTATGAAAGCGAATACGTTTCGTCATCTGGGCCAAATACCAAATTAGACCCCTTACTCTGTGTATCATCTTATGTATGACTCTCACATCAGCACGGGCTCCTCTCTCTTTCTGTCCCTCGCCAGGAAAGTGCGCAGCCATGGTCAGTGCTTCTGTGTTTTTGCCTCTTTTCTACTTTAAAGGATACATCATAGTCCATTTTTTGTCCATATTTTAGTTTAATAGACATGCGTGTGTGTATTGGTATTTTGAACGATTGATTGTAGTTTATAAATGTAATTGAGATCTTGTAATGACTGTTTTTAAGGAAGCCACATGGGAAACAGTGACTTCTTTTTCATATCCTGAAAGTTCTATTCTCTGGTTAAACTGGACGTCTGAGTTAAATGAACATGTCAGATCAAACGTGAAATTTCACTCTTGGTAAACGTTTATTTGCAATCTCGTGATCATATCTTCTCAGAATATCTAAGAATTCCCTCATGGCTGTAATTAACAGCTTCGACTTGTTTTGAAATATCATCAAAATGTCTGGGCTCTGTGTGGGTTACTTCTTTTTTCAGTCTCATCGCAAATTTCATGCACCTCGACATGGACACATGGGGTTCCTGCCTCACAAGCGGAGCAAGAAACACAGGGGCAAGGTTCGTACGTGGCCCAAAGATGACTCCAGCTTACCTGTCCACCTCACAGCCTTTCTGGGATACAAAGCTGGGATGACTCACACTCTGAGGGAGGTTCACCGCACTGCACTCAGTATGTGTAACTGGAATATGGCTCATAAACACTTAAAAATACGATCATATCCAATTTCAATAGTTTGAATACGCGATTGCTCTATGTTGGAAGTTATCTCAACAACTGGATATTCTCTTGCTTTTCCCACAGAGCAGTCAAAACGGGAGGAAGTTGAACCTGTCACCATCATTGAAACCCCTCCTGTCATCATAGTAGGAATCGTGGGGTACATTAAAACGGCCCGTGGCTTACGATCCCTGAAAACCATCTTTGCTGAGCACCTCAGTGATGAGTGCAAACGCAGATTTTACAAGAACTGGTGTGTAGTCATGTATTCTTCTCCTGGGTAAACACGCACAATCTATCAGATGGTCTGAACTGTCCGACCATATGTGTGTTTTAGGTACAAGAGCAAGAAGAAGGCCTTCACCAAGTACAGTAAGAAGTGGCAGGATGAGACGGGAAAGAAACAGCTGGACAAGGATTTTAATACTATAAAGAAATACTGTTCCGTTATTAGGGTTATCATTCACTCCCAGGTAGGCCAGTATTCTTCTGGGCAGGCATGTTCACAATTACCTTAAGAATTCTATCATTTTCTATCCAACTTTATCCAGTTTGGGGTTGGAGGGTGCTGAAGGCAATCCCACTTTACAAAGATGGAACAAAAAACAATATATAGCCCTGGACAAGTTGCCAGTATTTTATAAATCCTTCATCATAAATCAGCTTCTAACCTTCAGAAACATAGCCAGAAGTGATTGTGAATCATACAAATCTGATTTCAATGGGTAGAGAAATGACTGTGAGCTATTGGGATCCATTGTTATAAATCTATCACTATGAAAAAAAGATGTGCCAGAGGTTTCCACTCGACCACACAAAACAGAATGAAAAGTGTCAATATCTTGAACCTCTTAGCTGCTGGGAGCCAAACAATTCAGACTGGGACATACAGAGGGGGCACTTTAGGATAGTCTCAAGTAGCAGGTTAAAAATAATTTTCAGGGCGGTACCTGACAGCTCAGTCAGACTTTGCCAAGGAAAAAAAACCTTTATATTGGCAGCAGATTATGAAGGCATTAACCAGCTCTTAACCGTGCTGTTACAGACTTTCTCCAAGGAGAGAAATATTGAACCATTAAAATGTATACTTAATAATTTAAAAAAATAATTAAAAAAATTTTTTTTTTAAACTGAGAGCTCATACCGAATCATATATCTATTTATATCATGTTCAAAGTGTGACACCTTTCAGCCATGTTTTCCAACCTTGGCAACCAACATTGTTTTCTTCAAGCCTTGGACTCCCTTCCAACCGCTGTTGACTGGCTTTTCACATCTCTGAGTCTGTGTCCAGATGCGACTGCTGCCTATCAAGCAGAAGAAAGCTCACATCATGGAGGTGCAGCTGAATGGGGGCAACATCTCAGACAAGGTGGACTGGGCAAAGGAGCATCTCGAGCAGGCCGTACCCGTATCTGCTGTCTTCTACCAGGATGAGATGATTGATGTCATTGGTGTCACCAAAGGACATGGCTTTAAAGGTAGGAGCTGTTGTGCCAGAAGCAGACACTAAGCAAAGGATTTTGTCACAGAAATCTAGTTAGACCAACCAATGGCTTTTTTCTTTGGGCTGGTAGGTGTGACAAGCCGCTGGCACACAAAGAAACTCCCCAGGAAGACTCACAAGGGCCTGAGAAAGGTTGCTTGTATTGGCGCCTGGCATCCTGCCCGCGTGGGCTACACCATAGCTCGTGCTGGTCAGAAAGGATATCACCATCGCACTGAGGTCAACAAGAAGGTCAGTTCATAGTTCACTATAAACTGTGCAGGTCTGGTCACATTTCAAATAAAACCAACCCTGCTACGTGTCTTTCAATAATATTAACAACATTTTGGTTCTGCGGTGTCAATGTTTGTGCCTTTGTATCTTTATTTGTGTCCACAGATCTATCGCATAGGTAAGGGTGTTCACATCCAGGATGGAAAAGTGGTTCGGAACAATGCCTCAACTAATTATGACACTACCCAGAAAGTCATCACCCCGATGGTAAGCCATTCCTGATATTATTGAATATCTCATACTGCAGGTTTTACAGGTATCTGTACTCAATGTTTTGGAAGACCTTCTTCTCTTTCTTCCTATGGTACATTTGAAACTAAATATCTGTCGTTTATGCTCTTTCTTTGTTACTTCTTAAAACACTACGGACAAAGATTCAGTGTTACCTTAAGAGGATTGAAGCAGCTAAAGGTTATAGTCAATTATATTAAAGGTTGACAAATATGAGATGAGACATGTTCCATTAATAGTGATTGAAAGCAAAGATTTTCTGTTACACTTTCAAAAATAAAACATAGTTTTATATATTATCCAGCCAGATTCTTACCTATTTAGGAAATCATTACATTCTTGAAATAGAACTATGATAACAAGTTAAAAGACGAGCTATGTGTGAGCTAATTATTGAGTTGGTGTATTCACTCTGACAAACAAAATAATTTCACAATAAAAAAAAAAATCATTATGTGTGCAAGTAGAAGAAGATGCTTTAAAAAATGTATAACATTACTTTCAACAGTTAAACATGCTTTTGTTCTTTACTTACATACATTTCTGCATTTCTTTTTATTACTACTTGAATTAGGAACATTTGACAAGCCATTATATTTAAAAGCATACATGAATATTAATGATCATATAAATCATACATACAGTAATGTCGCACTATACATTCCCTGGACATGCTTCATCTATCTGTTCCTCTATTTGAAGTATTGTATGTTTGAAGTATTGTATGTTTTTGTCTGGATTTTGTCCATGTAGGGAGGCTTTCCCCGCTACGGTGACGTGAATAATGACTTTGTCATGGTGAAAGGTTGCGTTGTTGGCGTGAGAAAACGTGTGCTCACCCTCAGGAAGGTATGGTGTCAAACCTAAGATCTAACTTTTGATCTTAACTTTCAGACTAAGCACAATGTTTGAACTTGTCTGGCTGCGAAACAACGAATACAAATCTATATTGTGTGATGTGAAATAACATGTGCTCCTCCTCACAGTCTTTGCTCATACACACATCCCGCAAGTCGAGGGAAACCATTGAGCTCAAGTTTATTGACACTACCTCTAAATTTGGTCATGGCCGCTTCCAAACAGCCCAGGAGAAGAGGGCCTTCATGGTAAGTGTGGTAGAAGTTGCTTGCATGCACATTTTTGGGACCCTGAAAAGCTAAGAGAATAGTGATCAAAAGGAATGAAGTAAATACAAATATGTAAAAACAATATATGTAGGTCTGTTCTGTTTCTGTATTTTAACATCAAATCTCTTGTTTGACCTGCAGGGGCCACAGAAGAAAGATGCCCAGAAGCCACCACCAGAGCCGCTGCCAGAAGAGGCCTGAACAATGGATTATATTCCTACAAGTTAATCAAACTGAGTTTAAGTTCACAGTCTAGTGTGTTTGTGTTATACACTAACCTTGGAGTGAAATTCAACAAGTCAGAGACAATGAAAAGTTTTAATCTCCAGTGATAAATCCATTGGTACACTTTTCAGAAATATCATGCACCATAATCTCAGTTTGATTGTCACCCTGATGTATTTCAGTTCCTGACTTGTGCTACCTTGCAGTTCTCCGTGGAATAGAAAACAGATGACTGGATGGATAGCTGGATTAAATAACGATCTATCACTGTGATTGTTGATAACATCTTGTTTTGTGCATTTAGAACGTTCAGGTTTTTTTTTTTTCCGAAGTTCTCCTCAGGGTCTCCTGTATAGTTCTATCAACCTCACAGTAGGGGGCACTATAGCACCATCCTCATGGTCTTGAGGTCCCCGCCAGCTTAGTGTGACCTCAGGAGGCTGATGTCCTGCACTGGTTGCACCAGCCTATGAATCTATTACACATTCATGGCGAAAGCTGCACATAAGCTGCTTCACACGTGCAGAATCCAATCCGTAGCATATTGAGGTCGCTATTCCGACAGGTACTCCTGAGACTCCACAGACGACTGATGGGAGGTTGAATGGACGGAGGACTGCTGAGATGCAGGCGGATCCTCCAGGCCGGATGTCATCAGGGGCAGATATAAATCATCCATGTTGGGCATGACCAACACTTTCTGTTAAGGTGCAAAGAAAAACAAAACTATATATACAGTTGAAGTATACTCCTCAGATACCATTGGATGCGGCAGTGGACTCACCTGGAACTCACACTGCAGTTTTTTCTCAATCCACTCAGTGACGTGAGTGAAGGTGACCTCTCTCTCTCCCAGCATGGGACGCACGTGAAGATCTAACGTGGGAGGGACCACGAAACTGTACCTGAAATGGAAACGGTAACAGTGATGAGGGGCGAAGATGCCAGATGTTTTCTTTCATTATGAGAGTGCATTTCATGCCACAGAGAGCAGGAGAACGTCAATACCATATCCTGTCTGTAGGGGGAGGTGGGATGTTGATGGCCAAAGTACCGGAGAGCTCCAGGACCTCAACGCTGAGCATCAAGGGCATGTTAGAGACCTCAGCTATCTTCTTCTTGATGTACTCGTTCTCTGTAGCCTTCTGGAAATACTTTGACTTTGCAATCTTGTCCACAAATCTTAGGATCTTCCTACCGGTGCTGCCACCTGCGTGCCTTTGAAGGATAACAGCAAGAAATCCGATTTGCCTTTGGATTTTAACACAGATACTCGCGACAAGCTATCATTTACTACTTACAAATAGTGACATGACAACATCTGCCTATCTTCTATACCACTTTTTCCAACTTAAGGTCACAGGGACCTGTGCACTGGCAATGGTACATCCTGGATCAGATGCCAGTACAATCACACATTCATGCGCAATTTAGAGTTACAGATTAACCTCAAGTGCATGTCTTTGGACTGTGGGAGGAAACTGGAGGACGGAGAAAGTCCACACTCACAGCTTTGCACAGAAAGGCCCCAAACCTGGATTACAACCGAGGATGTATCACTGTGTGTAGAACACGTTTGTGAGCCTTGAATTACACTAGATGATACCAGTTAAGTTGCTAACTTACCCATCAGCTGCTCCTGCAGTGCTTTTATCTCCCGGAGGTCCCAGCGGCTCAGCTGGGGGGAAGTCCTCTTCATCAGAGGACCCTGCACTGGATGACTCTTCATCACTATCAGCCAGTATGCAGAGCCTCGGTTTGAGGCTGAAAAAAACATGAGTCATATATTTCACAACAAACTTACAACACACAGTCCAAATATACTCACTTTATCAGTTGAGGGCACGTAAAACTGAAATAAGCCTCACCCCATTTGTTGAGTGTCTGTAAAGCTGTGTGCTTCATCCTCACTGTCCTTTCCCAGCTTACATAAGTTCATCTTGGTTTCTAGCGTCATTTGAAGGCAGCCTGTGTACATCACCTCTAGCTCCAGCCACAGGCCTGGGGAGTGAACAGAGAGGAAGTCAACAGCCTGAATTGAACCACGACCAGCTTAATATCTCTTAATGAACTGTAGTTTAGGCTGGATGTCTGTATTAGGACCAGACAGACATCTTATCTTGATGAGGTCCGCTGGGGATGTTGTCGTAGATGGGGATAACTTTAGCTTGTTACTGTTGGCTAAGCTTTGTCCAGGCTAAGAGGATTGCTAATCGCTTCAGTGAGAGACAATAAAAAGCTTTTAGGATGCTGTATGGCCAACTCTGTAATGAAGCAAATGAGATCACAGCTTGAACCCACTGATGACAGATCAGGGTGGACACTGCAGATTAAGAAAATGTGCAGCACATATCAACATGAAACTATAAATATAGTGTAACTATACTTTACCTCTGCGGTCCAAGGTAGGTCTGGATGTTCTTAGGACTTGGGGAAGGCAAGTACCCATGTCCAAATCAGCCAGAGTCAATTCATTCATGAAGTATGGCAACTATAATAAAACAAACAGAGCTTCTGTAGGTTCAAGTTAAAATAAAAAAGCATTCACACTGATATATCTGGTATATCATACACAGAGATTGTCACGTTAAAGCAGAGGGTGGGTAGAGAAATCTGCAGTGTGTGTGGATGCGTGTGTCAAGGAGAATCGAAAAGAAATGCTGTGTTACAAACAGGAGCCCAGGAAATGAGTAATGGGATGCTGCGGTACCATCAGTGCTCACCTACTCACTCCCACCTCGTCTTGAGAACCATAGGGAATGCATTATCCGCTGGCTCTGAACACACATGTACACAACCACACGACGAAGGAGAAATGCTGCAGTGCCTGATGTTGTGTTGTGACCTTGTACACATACATGTAGATATGTTCATATCCTCGTATTCAGTTTTCTACAGCTGATTGATTAATAGCAACCATAAAAGAACTCATCATCCATTGTAGTCCCATACCAGCTGCTGAGGACTTTAGTAAATTAGCTATAAACTGTTACGTGGAATTATATGAAATATATGTTAAAATCACAAAAGTGTCACCCATCCTCAACCATCCACACCTTGATTTTGCTGAGTTTCTTCTGAATCTTGTGTGCCACTTGATCGGCCCAGTACTTCTCCCGCAGGAAGTCCCAGAAGATTCGGCCCACCAGCGAGTTCACCCAGCTGGGCTGACCATCTGCAGAACATCCCTGCGGCTCTGTACCTGCGTCAGGCTCAGCTCCTCCTTGGCCTCCAGAGCCATGCTCTTGAGTGGGAATCTGCAGGAGATAAAGACGTTTTGCTGGTTGTCACTTGTGTTTGTAAAGGCATTTTTTCTGAATTTATATGACTGAATAAGATGCAAAATCCCATTTCTGCAGATCAACTCTTTTATTTAAACATCTACTTGACAGCACTTTCTGAAGTGCCAGTCTCACATTGCTCAAACTAGACTTTGTTTCGATGTCATATCTGCTGAAAATGTATTTTCTTACTAAAAATAAACAGAATATTTTAGCCAGGTGATATCTGATATTCCTTAGCAGTGGCATTTGGTTTCAGCCTGACATCAAATGAGCCAGCATCCTGTGCAAGGCTAATTTAAGCATGGAGCAGGAAACTGAAGCTGGTAATGACAAGCTTTAATCAATGGACACATGCAGAGAATTAGCGTGACAGGCATGACATGCAGAAAGTAAATAAAACAGAAACAACAATGTGATGCCTTCTCATAACGGAAATTAAAAAAAAAAAATCATAAGGAAACTTGAGAAAGAAGATAAGAGTTTCATGATTACACCATATCTGTTGAGTCATGGTGAAGTTAAGAAAGCAGATATATTGCTAAAGCAACAAAAAAAAGTTGGATTTTTGCAATACTAGTACACATTCGAAAATGTAGCTTGATCAGTCTGCATGTTAAGTGAGCATTGAGAAATATAAATTTGAGGCTTAGCAGTGTAGATGGAGAGTCATCTGTCAACTGTGCTGTATTTTGATGTGAGTCTTACAAGAGCTCTATTACTCTGGTCGATTGTTTATTTGGACAGCAAAAATCATATATTTGGTGTGGGTGAATATTACTATGCCGAGAAAATCTTGTAAATATCAGAAAATCTTGCCGACAATGAAGCTGCGATATTTTCTGCAAAAATCCCAACACAATCATTTTATTTGTGTTTTTTCTTTAGGGAAGCAGGGTTATCCAAACTTCTGCAATAGCTGAGATGAATGAAATGTCACCCCTGCAGCTATAGTTGCTATAAAGAATTGCTGAATGACCTTCTTGCATGTTGTGGGGCTTCCCTTGTCACTGTGGCAGGGGCTCGGGGTGGGATTGCAGCTTTCTGCCTCGATAAGCTGCGTCATGTAGATGTTGTAGTCCAACAACGTTCTAGTTTTCATTGCTCCTGGCAGGTCAGGAAGCTCCTCTGTGCTGTCCTTAGCCTCTTCACTGCACTGTGTTTCTGTGTCGAGGAGAAATGACAGACATGAAGTCAGGGACTCAACGAAACACAGTGTTTGCGTCGCGTCACCCACTCACGGTTATCACCACAGACCAAGATATCTTACCCACGTTCTCTTCGCCGCTCACACTGGTCGACGATCCAGCCTGGGAGGCAGACAAGAAATGCTGGAACCACTCTTCCTTCTCTCTTCCGGTGCGGCCAAACAGATAAAGGTTAACAGGAACCTGGAAGTCGGTGCTCAAGTGCTTCGCTGCCCTTTCTTCTTCATCTGGCCCTTCGAGCAAACACTCCTCCCCGGCCTCTCCCTCTGCAAGAGTGATGCAAATGGGGTACTTCTTGTTCCACACCCTCTTGCGAGCCAGTCCGGGAGGCACCAAAGACACCTGTGGAGAAAATGGAATTTCTTTTTTGGTTGTTTGTTGTTAATTGATAACTCTAAAGTGACTTGAGTTTCAGAGTTTTCCCTGTGATGGAGTGGAGATCTATGCAGGGGGTACCCTGTATGGCAAAGTTGGAGGAGTGGTTTATCTTCCAATCTTAAGGATGCTACATCTTGTCCCATCCATTTGTCAAAGCGTCCTTAGAAAAGGTACTGAACCCTGAATTTATCTTAGTGGTGTGTGAAGACCTTGTAGGGCAGCTATCTCGTAAACGTATGTTGAGAGCACTCAATAAAAATATAGTTATTTTAACATTTCGCCTGTATTTTTCACCACAATCAGCTGGGATAACCTCGACCACCCCTTAACTCTTCAGTATGGAATATAAAAGAACTATCTGATAGTCATCCCTGTATTGGTTAGAGTGCGTCAGCTACCGTACAGGAAGCTACAACAGCCTGCCTCACCGAAGGGGGTCAAGTTCATTCAGTGCATCATCGCTTCCCTTGTAATCCTTCTGTCGTTTCAGGTCTGTGTTAGATGACATAGTGCGTGCAGATAGATGAGGCAGAAGAGCTCAGGTGAGAGGTCAAACCCCCCCCGCCTGCAGCCTGAGGGACACGCCTGCACCCCGGTGAACTGACAAATGAGAAAATTTCAGCCGCAAATGCACTAACCTTACAGTTAGCCAGATGGTAAGCTCGGGAGTGCAAAAACACGGCCTCGTGGGGCGTTTCATCGAAGGCTGCCCATCGGGGGATGTTGGCACGCGGGTATGCCAGACGCAGCCGGCTGCCATCCAGGGTGACATACACAGAGTGTGTGACAGACGGGTGGAAAGTCTCAGGGTCGTAGCAGTGTGTCTCATTCATCCAGCCCTGGGAGAAAAATAATGAGGATATTAGTCAAATAGATTGAAAGTGCTCTTGTGGAAACACAGTCAGTCACAAATCATGTCACATTTTCCCGGTTTGAAAAAAAAAAACCAAAGAAAACCTAATAATATCAATTGAATCATGCCTAACATGGTGGCATTGTGTATAGATGACTATGCCAGCCTTGCAGAGACTGCACTCAGCCAAGTTAGTTATATTCACAGAGAGTGGTGCAAACTGCTGCAGCTCAGCAGGAGGGGAAACATGAACCGTGGCAGAATACATGTGTCTCATTTCACAACTATGGATGTGTCTGAACAGGCTACACCTGGCCACAAGCTCCTGTGTCCTCATAAACTTCACTCACCTTATCTGATCGTGCTAACTCTGCAATCTTGTGGCAGCCAGACTGGCTCTCAGCAGAGCTGTCAAGAAGTGCTCTGAGAAAGCGATTATCAAAATGACCCTCTGTTTCTTTCCCTCACTGAACCTGCTGTGCTCGAGGGCAGTTTTTTTTTTTTTTTTTTTTAACAGCAATTACCTCAAAGCTAATCCATTAAGCACTGCTGATGGCACTATCTTTCTTTGGTGCTCTCTAATGTGTTGCTGCTGCTGTTTTATTTTCCTTCTCATTTCTCATCCTACAGAGGCACGGGGCTGTGAAGCTCATTTCCATGAAGCCAAACAGAGAATACTTTGAAGCAGCAGCAGAGATTCTGCTGCGCCCAGCACAAGATTTAAGAGCTCTGGAGCTAATTCATGTGTGAGGCTTTGCTGCATGATGATATAATGAAAATACAACACAGAAACTATTCTCAATTCTACCCTCCTGTGTTGGCGTACTGAGATTGAGGGTTAAGGTTTTAAATAAATAGAATAAGATTTTGGTGATACGGCAAAAAAAGAAGTAAAATCCTATGCCGTCACAGTAATAATGTATCCTTTTTAAAAAGAACTACTGTCTCTACGCAATACTGCTCCATAAATTGCACAGAAACCAAATGGTTACTATTACATAAAACACAAACAGATGTAGCATCATCACATAATTGCATCACATATTACCTCTAGAATTTCTGCAGGCTTTCCCTCGAGCAGATTCATGTTCATGGGACTGGGTTTGCTCAGTCGGGAGGCCTGGGTGCTTCTGGTAGAGGAGCGTCGTGGGGCAAACATGTACACGACCACTAAGCCTAATATGAAGCCACACGCGACCCCCATGGACAACCCTGTCACGTAGGAGGGCAGGGGCAGTACGAAGAAGCCATAAGCTAGAAGACCCACAGGGAGGAGCCAGTGAACAGGCAATGATGAACCCGGAACCGTGACTCGAGATGGGGGACACGTGCTATGATGTGTCTCTTTGAGTCTGTTCTGCTGCTCCACTAACTGGATCGTATCTCCATAGGTGCATAATTCCAAATGGCTCTCTCTGCTGTTTCGCTCTGAGGAAAACGATTTTATTACTGAATCTTTTTGAAGTCTTCTGAGAGGAGAGTCACACACACCTCTGGGCTCACTCTCTGTTCTTCTCCAGCACTTTAGGTCCGAATCTTCGCTACCCTCGTCTCTTCCTCCGCCGCCTTGAAAGGCTGGCGAGTCTCCTGCAACGGAAGCCCTTCCCTGCTTGGGGCTTCCTGAGCTTTCATCTCCCATTATCTTACTCAGCATGCTCAAAGGGTCCTGCATGGCTTCTGAGAACTTCCTCCGTGTGTCCTCCAGCTCAGCGATCAGCGAACTGCCGCGGGGTTCAGTTGGAGACATGCTGCCTGTGGATACAGGTGATGTCCAGTCGTCGCTCTCATTCAGCCCTCCCGCTTTGGCCCTGGCCTCTGGAATCCTCGGATGTGTGATCTGCTTCCAGGGATGCAAATGCAGTTTGGAGTCTGACTTTGAGAGATTGACCTCAGGCTCTACCCGGCGCGAGATCTCTGTGCTCAGTGACTTGACCAGACTAAGCAGAGGTTTGCCTCTCAGAGAGCTGTTTTCTCTCTGCTCTAACTCTGTGGAGCAGGATTTGACTAGGCTGGTGGTGACGAGCAGGCCTGCTGATGATGCTGACAGGTCAGCTAAAGAGCCAGGGGATGAGGGGGAGTGAGGCAGGAAGGGGGGTTGGGAGCGATGCCCCTGGCTCAGGTCCAGATCGATCCCCAAGCCGAGTTCAGGCCGACTCTCCCTGCCCTGCTGTTTTTCTTTGGAGAACGTCACGGACGGGCCCTCGTCGTGGAGGTCGAGGCTGAAGATAAGCTTGCTCTCCTGCATGATGGCGAGCGAACCAGGAGTTAAAGCGAGAATATGAACAAAGAAAGTGAGCCGATGTCCACTGAGGTGGGGAGCACGGCGTTCAGGGAGAGAGTCTGCGGCTGCATGGAGACTTGTAACATCATTTCCAGACAGCACGTAGTATCATGGTGGATCCTGAAAATGTAACAAGGAGCAAGAAGATACATCAATAATTATTGATTTAGTAGTTCAAATAAATCTGTGGAGCAGATGGGTTAAAGCACGTTTCTGATGCATCCCTGCTCCAACATGCTGATTAAAAACTGCTGGTTCGTATACAAGTTTTCCGCAGAGCTCAGCTAAACATAATCATAAAATTCTGACATTTTCTAGCATTGAAAGAATAAATGCAAAAAAAAGTAACCAGGGACAGGATGTGATATCTCTGCTGTATAGAAACAGTGTCACTTTTAATGAGTCAAATGTTGAACGTCAATGCTCCTCTTCTCTAAAGTTCCTTTAGTTTCTTTCCAGTTAGTTAACTTTCTATATTCACATAGAGTGTGTCTGTGACCTCGGGTTGTGCTGGATGACAGTTTTCTTCTGGAAGGACATCATTAGCTCAGAGAGTCACAGCTAATCCCGAATTAAATGCAGCAGTCCAGCCATGCAGTAATCTATTAGCCATGATCCACGGGGGTTAGGGTTCTTCATCCGGACAAGCCTTAGTCTAACGTCCACTACGACAACCGTCTACTTCTTTAGTTTTTCTTCACCACTTTGCAAACACACCTTAGGAAATGTCAGTTTGAAAAAGCTAGTCTTGAATCTAAGCCGCACACACAGAAATTTGTGATGCTGAAGCTTCTCTGTGTCATGGATGTAACTGGAAAAGCAAGCCGATCTTTTTTTCGGCCCCTGTTCAATGTGAGTTTGAAAGTATAACAATTAGACACTCCCTTGGGAAGTCGGCGCTGAGAGAACATGATCTATAACAAGCCTTTCGCAGTTTGTTTACAAGTGACCATCACAGACAGTTATCGCGGAAGGCAGAAGGCAAGGCTGACATTCAGTGTTTCAACACAGTGTAGGTATGATCTAGACCAAGAGTGGATTTGTTATAATCCTCCCATATTAAACAGGCTTTTATCACAGAAAAGTAAGACACTTGCGACACAAATTACTTTTGATAATATCTGTATGTGCGTGTGTGTGTATTTTAGCTTCAGACAAACATTTGGACACATTATTACGACCAACTTCTGCTGGCTGCCACTCTGCTGACTGACTGGCAGAAAACATTAAAGATATCTGTCATAACTAGATATATTGGACATGATACAGTAGCAGACACACAAAACAGATATAATTCACTTAGGATACGCTGTCATTATATCAACAGTAGACAATGTGTAAAGTGGTGAGACACATTAACAGTGATGGATGAGAAATGTTATAATTTCTCTCTGTGGTCTAGAAAATCAATTAGCAGAAAATGCTATTTGTTACTCTGTAGCTCGTGTAATTGAATTTGCTTTAACTTGCTTTGGGCAATCACTCTAACTCCCTGGTTTTCTGCACAATCTTCATAAGAGGTGATATTAATTTTAGAATCAACCTGCTGGGCTGTTTGTCAAATCAAATTAACCAGATATGCAGCTGTGCCCGTGCTTAATCTGCTCTGCAGAGTCCTGTATTTCTCTGATCAATGTCCGCTCTGGACTCCCATTTGGATCACTTCACGCTGACAGGAAGAGTAAATCCTCTGCTGCTCAGTGTGGGACTACGGAGTCAGCAGGGCTTTGGCAAAGGTCCAGTCACTGCTCTGGACAAATTTGTGCACAAGTAAGAGGGCAAATGGAGGATGCTTCGGATCACCAGGAGGGGTTTAACAAGCCGTGACCTCTTGTTTTGGGTTTCTTTCTGGAGGGTGGAAATATAGGAATTTGCTTCTTTTTGGATTCAGACCTGAAGTGCCTCATGCTGGGCTTTAAACCGCAAATGATTACTGTCATTGATTGATTTTATCATTAGCAACCATGGATTCTTCAGAGATAAAAAGCCACATTTCGCAAAAGCATGCAAGTAACTGTGGTCCACAGTGATATTAAACACATAGCGAAAGCAAGAATTGTAATGTATTGTTCAAAAATGAGGCAATAATGAGGGGAAACAGGTAAATAATTAACATGTCACCAGTATAGCAGCAAGAGATACACAACCACACAGTCTTATTTACACCTATGAAAACTTCAGAGTCACCAGTTACCTTCATTTTTTAAAAAAATAAGAAACCTCACAAAAATAAAGCAAATGTTTGAAATCAGAAAAGTGATTCAAACCTGCCTTTTTCTAGCTGTAAGATGAAAGTATTAATCAGATACTCATAGACACATTAATCACGTACACATGAATCATGTACGGGTTCAGTTTTGCTTAAGATTTCGAAAAATTGTACTTATTTTTGGTTTACATGGTAGTTAGATGTGGTTCCAATGTTGAATGTTGCACGAGAGTAGCACATCATCAGAAACAATTTTCAATATTGAGTTCAGCTTAATACGACATCAAACTGCATGTCAAAAAAATAAGCAAGCAGCAAAATCAAAAGGTCTTTAATTATGACCAAAGCTGAATAGAACTGAATAATAGCTTCAATCTGTTTTACTGGACAGCATCAGACTGCACAACTGTGTACATAGGTCAGTATCCAGTGAGTATAAATGGTTGGTTGAAAATGTCATAAACATCCTTTTGTTGACATTTTAAAGATTTGACATGAAGAACTTTATGTCAGTGTAGAAAGTGACACCAGACTGTATGTATTCAGCAGTAATATTTTATGATTAGTTGACAGTATTGGTTCAGTTATAAATAGATTAAAGTATGAAAAAATAGAAATATGTTTCATATCTGATGACGTGCTTTTTAATTCCGCCAATATTTCATAATATTTCTCTGGCTGTGTCCTCCCCGTGGCCTGGATTAAAGAGTACAAAAGGGATAAAAAGAAGATGGAAAGCAAATTATTATCTTTTTTCAATTTAAGATGAAACATTCAAAACTAAATCAATTGGGATCGCTATGTGGGGGTGCATGAGAGGACACACACACACACACACACACACACACACAGGGCAGGACATCTATTTTCATGGCATCCTCATATCCTCATGTTCTTAATCCTGGACTCAAAGTACAATTTGACCCTGAAGACTGACACACTTGGCACCTGTGTGTGTGTGTGTGTGTGTGTGTGTGTGTGTGTGTGTGTTTGTTTTTGATATACCACATGGTGAGTGTTAATGGAGCAGAACTTCATCCAAACAAATGATTAAGATGACATGATCCATCACTCTCAGATAAACTGTTTCATTCCTTATAGCTATCCATATTAAGTAGATCATCTGAAATACTCTAAGTATGTTTTTATTTATTTTGTTTGTTTGTTTACTAAATGCAGATATGCTGCACGCACACCAATAAACAGCCACTGACCTGGTGAAGGCTGGTGCAGCTGCACCTGAGGTGTCAGTGTGTGCAGAGGTTGGTTCGGATCCAGCGAGGGAGACATCGGTGTTTGTGTTTTTTCCGAGGCTGCGGTGATGATCAGTCCGGGGGATGCTGCAGAATGCGATGTGCTGTACACGTCTTCAACAAATCTTCAACTTTTCTCACATTTCAGCTCGTCGCGGTTGCACACAATAATAAATGAATAAAAACAAATCTGCAGAAGTCCCGGCGCATTAGAATTTAAAGGAGAAAAAAAAAAAAAGTGTTCCGCTTTGAGACGCACGCGCCGCGCAGCCTCGGTTTGACTCCGCCGAGCGCCGTCTCGATGGGCGCAGTCCAACACGGAATAATGTGACTATTGGAGTCCCGGCTGTAGACTGGACGAGACTCTAATCCAGATTAGATGCGAGAAACCAGCAGTTGACGAAGCGACTCCTCCTCTGTCACAGTCAACACACACGCGCGCACACACACGCACGCACACACACACACACGCACACACACGCACACTGAGATCAGCTCCAGTCACCGCAGTCCTGGACGCACACTTATGTAATTGCACGACCTGAAAAAAAAAATCGGGCCAGGCTCCTAAATCCTCTTTAAAAGCAAATTTATTATCTTATAATGATTAAAAAAAACAAAAAAACAAAACAAGATGGGGGAAAGCTTATATTGACATGTGCACATATTCCAAACATTTTTCCCCAATTATAAACTCATAATGTCTCTCCATTGTAGCTTCAAACACATCAAATAATTGTATAATGACAACTGAGATATTGAGAGTGGTCTTGGATAGAGGTTTTCACTTTATAAAGAAAGGCTACAATAGTATGCCTCAGCAACTAAGGCACCTGAGACATTATTATATTTTTCACTATTGTTATCGTTTTACATACTTATTGTTTATCATTCATATCTCCATTTTATATTTCCCCATTGTGTGACAAATATAGGAATATCTAATCTAATGTAATGTAGTGGTTCTTGCCTCATAGCGAAAACATCTCTGGTTCAGTCAGAGGCCTTTCCATGTGAACTTTAGATGTGTTTTCTCAAGATTTCCTCCCACAGCCAAAAAGCATGTACTTGAGTTAATTGGTGACTAAATTGAATGCCAGTGTCTGTCTGTGTTTGTTTGTCCTGTCCTGTGATGAACTGGCAACACGTGCAGAGTGTTCCTTCCCTTTGACTTTAGTCAGAACTGGAGACTTATATTAGATGGATGGAAAAATGAAACCCATTATATTTATGTTGTTTTATCAGTTCTGAATGTCCTCAAAAACAACCTCATCTTCTTTCTTTGATCACAAATTCTTGTTTATAACTGTTTAGTAAAAAAGCTTGCTTAAAATAACTTACAAAAATAGTGCATTTTTATAACCCAAACTAAGACTATAAAACATTCTTTTACAAAAGTTATTTTCTTTTGGTTGTGGTGTTGAGTTATATGTTCTTAATACAGATTCAAAACGTGCATGCTGCTGTGTCTGTGTATTGTTTAATGGTGCCGGTTTACACCAAAGCAGTTGTTGGTGTTTTAAAGGTCTGGAGAGTGAAGATTTTCTTAGTACTTCACTGATGTGAGAGACATTGTGTACCCTAGACGAGTGGTCCCCAACCCCCGGGCCGCGGACCGGTACCGATTCGTGGATCAATTGATAAAGGGCCTCACAAGAAATACATAATTATTTCCATTTTATGGATTATTTATCTAAACGATCTTTTATTTTGAAATTTTATTTTGAAAAATGACCGGATTCTCTCCGCCACTTGAGCGCCAAAGATTAGCCCACAAGCTAGCAAAATGAGTAAGAAACAGACGTCTTCGGAAAATTTCTTTGCGAAGGTGAAAAGGCCCACTGTCAAGAAACAGGAGAAGAGCCGACGACTTCTAAGAAAAATAAGGATTTTAACAGAGAATACCAGGAGTCCAACTTGAAATGTGGATTTATCGCGGTAGGTGATTCCCACACCCCAAGCCCGCAACTTCGGGCGTCACTGTCTCCCATCACTTCAAGATGGCGCCTTCTGGTTGCGGAGAAACAAGCTCAGGGTTCCCACTGATTTGACTTTATGGTGAGTTAAAGTTTTCTTTCACTTTATATTCGTTTTTGTGTTGCATCTGTTTCAGATTTTGGAACGTTACCACAGCGTCCAGAGTCAGCTAGCGTTCGGCTGACAGTTAAAACTGTCAACCCCCCAACCCCACCCTTTCGGCTCGTTAAAATTGTTATGTGTTGACCGGTCCATGGTGATAGAAAGGTTGGAGACCACTGCCCTACACAATTAATAATCATTGAAGTTATCCCTTTTGCCATGTATTACGTTTTTTTCGTAAGTTAATAAGGATTAGGGTTTGTTTTCTTTGCTGTAGTCTCCATTCATTGCTCTTGTGGTTCTGCTCTGATTTCTTTATTAGGCCTTGTCAATGCTGATATTGAAAACGCAACTGTAATGCAGTTACCTTTTGTACAGTCTTAGCAACACAAAATCAACCTTTATCAAATGAGAAGGAGCAGAAAAAAAGATTGCTCTTATGGTATCTGTCCCTTCATTTCATTTCAATGCTTTCAGCCTATTAATATTTAATCTGGTAAATATATACAGATTTATAGAGATTTTTAAGCATTTTATATGCCATATTTACAATATTCACAAAAAGAAAGCAAAGAAAGGAGAACAGCATAATAGAATAAATGAATAAAACCAAAAAATTAAAAATCAAACTATTTTTTTAGGTTCCCTCAAATCATATATCTAACATCTCATATTATTTGTAATTGAATCTAATTTTCATACTTGTACTCATTGCAGATTTTATGTGGTTGTTGAATGAATTGTAGGAGAGTTTCTGACTCTTATTTCCTTCTGAAGTGAGTTTCATTACCTAATTCCTGTCACTGTGGCAGTAGCTTCCTTTGCTTTGGAGTTAAAGTTTTTTTTTTTTTTTTTTTTAAAGATGTCAATTTCTTTTAAGTAATAGTGACCTTTTTTTCAAACCTTTCTTGGATTTTTCTTGGCAATGTTTTTTTTCATTGGCATTATACAAAATCTGGAGAATATTATAATCAACAATATGATAAAATTTTAGTGTCTTACATTTGATAAATAGTGGGTTTGATAGATCTCTGTATCTAACGTTATGTATTATTTTCAGAGCCCTTTTTTCCCCCTATATATAATTTATATGTGACCTCCATTTGAGGTCCTCATCAATGGTGACACTTAATTACTTTTACCATTTGAATATCCATCCCATTTAATTTTATTGATTTCTTTTGTCATTTAATATTATATATTTAGCTTTGTTAACATTGAGAGCTAATTTATTATCAAACAATGTTTTATTTTGTTGAGTTCTTCATTCACTACTTCCATTGTCTCCTGAATATCTTTCCTCGAATAAAATAAGGTTGTATCATCTGCAAACAAAATACTTTGTAATCTTTCTGACGCGTTTGTAAAGTCATTCATATATAATATGAACAGTAATGGCCCAAGAATGGAGCATTCGGTACTCCTTGGGTCAATACCCAAGTATGTACTGGTCTGATTCTGTATCATTTAATTGAACATTTTTATTTTCTGTTTTCTAAATAACTTTTTATCCCATTATGAGCAATGCCTCTAATTACATATTTTTCTAGTTTCCAAATTAATCTTGGGTAATTGATTGTATCAAATGCCTTTTGTAATTATATGAAAATACTTTTATTGTTTATTTCACTTGCTATTTTTTTCAGCCATTATTGCCATTGCTGTGGAATGATTTTTCCTAAAACCATACTGACTATTGTTTAGGATATTTTCTTTTTGTATGAATTTGTCCAGTCTTGTTGCAAATATTTTTGCCAAGATTTTTAAAAAAGTGTGGCAATAAAGACACTGGTCTACAGTTTGAAAAATCATGTTTGGCTCCATTTCTTTTAAATAGGTACTATTTTTGCTGATTAGATTTTCTCGGGAAAGGTTCCTGCTGTTAGTCAGAGATTACAGATGTAAGTAAATGGATCAATGATGGATTAGATTATATTCTTTATGATCATCATGTCTAGACCTTTACAGTCGGTTGATCTCTTGTTTCCAGTTTTTATTTTTTAATTCTTCTTATTTAATCTTTTTCCACATTATCCAGAAATATACTATTTACATTATCTTCTATTGTATTTTCTTGTGTTCCATCTATTATTTGGGGTATTTTTAAATAGTATACCCTACACTACCCTACAAAATATTTACAGAAGTCATCTGAAAGTTATTTAATTTCAGTTATTTCAGGATTGTCCTTGTCAAAATAATTTGGGTATATGCTTTTGAGTTTGTTTTCTTTAATGATACTGTTAATTGTCCCCCATGTAGCCTTTGTGTTGTTTTTGTTCTCATTAGTTTGTCACTATAATATACTTTTTTTTTGTTTTCTGACAATCCATTAATTTATTTTTATACTTCTTATACCGATTTTCTGCTTCCTCTACTTCCTCAGCTCCGGAATACAGAAAGGCGGCTGGCGAACAAATACGAGACCGCTCAAGTTTATGACGCAGAGATCCAGAGACTTGAGCATGTGGCACAATGGCAAATGCAGGGTGGCGAAACCACCACCTGACAGAGAGAACACCTCCAGCAGCTGGTACATCCCTCACCACCTTGTCGAGCACAATGGCAAATGCAGGGTGGTTTTTAGCTGCTCCTTTCAGTACAACAGTGCTAACCTGAACAAACTCCTGCTCCCTGGTCCAACCCACAGACCACCTCTCCTATCAGTTCTCCTGCGATTCAGAGAACATAGTGTGTCCTTCAGCAGTGACATTCGGGGGATGTTTCACCAGGTCAGGTTCCTGCCGGAGGATGAGCCTCTCCTCCGCTTCCTCTGGAGAGAGATCAAGCGTGACAAACAACCCACCGTCTACCAGTGGAAGGTGCTTCCCTTCGGCACTATCTGTAGCCCCTACTACGCTACATACACATCCGCAGACATCACCGACCATATCCAATAACCCCCAACTCATTTCTCATTGCTCCCGCAGGTGGTGTGTCCTGACTCTGAGCTCCTGAGCAGTAGGCGTTATCGCCATAGCCAGCTGTTGGCTGACCACTTCTGGAAGCATTTCATCCGTGTCTACCTGCCCACCCTTCAGGCCTGACAGAAGTAGAATGCTGAAAATCCTGACCTGCACATCGGCAAGACGGCCCTCATTATTGACCCGCATCTTCCCCGCTCACTGTGGCCAGTGGGCAAAGTGACCAGCGTCTTTCCCGGCCTGGATGGTGTAGTGCGCTCTGCTGAAGTGAAAGTAGGAAACAGATCGTACACCCGCCCTGTAGCTCGACTCATCCAGCTTCCAGAGCTGCCAGACTAACCACTAGCGGACGAGTGGGTGCCTTTTGTTCTTCTGCAGATTCCCTCCAGGTATCTGGGGGTGGCTGTCAAAAAGGCCCCCTTGTGGCTGCTGAGCATCAGACACTTTCTTATGACTTTCTCTCTCTCCTCTTTGGAAGACGCCTCGCTTCACCTGGACTCTTAACCAATCACAAGTTGACTCTGGCTCGCTACCGCTGTTAGCTTTCAGTCCGAGACTCTTGCCAGTGTGGTATGTGATCCACAAGGTCTAATTACCTGGTTACAGCTGTCCTGTTTAGAATGGCTCGGCTGCTTCCACATAGATTACCTTCTGAGGAAGATTCCCTCTGATTGGCTGCCTTCCCAACTTGTCTTAAAACAAACTGAAAACGTTAGGGCAGGACGAATGGACGAGATCCAATCAGAACTACCCTTGTGGTCTTCATGTGTTACTTTTTATTTAGTTTTCAATAAGTTTTTGTCCTAATATTTTTCATCATAGTTTTAAATGGTAAATGGATTTCATTTATCCATCCATCTTGCTTATCTAGTTCAGGGTTGCTGGAGTCAATCCCAGCCTACAGTGGGCTCCCATCCATTTACATGGGGAAAAAATCTGCACCAAAGTCAAAATATTGTAAAAAGTCGAAAAGCTCTCGAAAAGTCAAAACATAGCAGGAATGTCGTAAGGAAGACACACATTTCGATGTTTGAACTGTTAGGTAAGATCAATGTTTGCCTGGGTTATAATGTGAGGAAGCACGTGCGGAATTTCAGCTTTCGTTTCAAAATGGTGACGCTTGAATGCAGAGCGGCCGCCTTGCTGTAAAATGGCTTTATAAGCACATCACCTTGCTGTGTTGCTTCGCTGTGTTTTGAGCATAAAATACGTCCAAACAGCGGACATGTTGTCATGAAAAATCTGATAGCTACATGCTGCTATGCCAGCCCGCTGGCTGGCTGCAAACTGTGGAAGGGATTTCCTAACTCATTAGTCCACGTCTCATTGAGACCCGCCTCCGCTATTTTTTTCAGCCATTATTGCCATTGCTGTGGAATGATTTTTCCTAAAACCATACTGACTATTGTTTAGGATGTTTTCTTTTTGTATGAATATTTCCAGTCTTGTTGCAAACATTTTTTCCAAGATTTATTACAAACTGTGGCAATAAAGACACTGGTCTATATTTTTGTAAATAGGTACTATTTTTGCTGATTACATTTTCTCTGGAAAGGTTCCTGCTGTTAAGTCAGAGATTAAAGATTTAAGTAAATGGATTTAATTCTTCTTATTTAATCTTTTTCCACATTATCCAAAAATATACTATTTACATTATCTTCAATTGTATTTTCTTGTGTTCCATCTATTATTTTGGGTATTTTTAAATAGTATACCCTACACTACCTTACAAAATATTTACAGAAGTCATCTGAAAGTTATTTCCTTTTAGATATTTCAGGATTGTCTTTGTCAAAATAATTTGGTTATGTGCTTTTGATTTTGTTTTCTTTAATGATACTGTTAATTATCCCCCATGTAGCCTTTGTGTTGTTTTTTGTTCTCATTAGTTTGTCAATATAATATTCTTTTTTTCATTTTCTGATTATCCATCATAATTTATTTTTATACTTCTTATACCGGTTTTCTGCTTCTTTCATTTGAGTTTTTATAAAACAGTGGTGGAGATGGTCCCTCTTTTTACAAGCATTTTTTAAAATACCTTTTGCAATCCATGGTTTATCTTCCTTGTTCTTGTTGTAATAAATTATATGTAATCAGTGGCAAGTGGTCAATAGGGGCTGAGCCCCACCTGGTGTCATCAGAAAGGACTGAATGCAAACTATGGCAATAATTTATCAAGATTATCTACAATATTATTTCGTCTGTTAATAAAACTTCCTCCTAATTTGCACATAATCAGTGTGTGAGGACTCTATCCCTTGGTTATTGGTCTCCTGTTGCTGCTTCAGGCTGTTTCCTCCTGATCCCCACCGAAGCCTCAGTGAGGCAAGCCCCTCCCCCACCATGCAGTGTGTATTGCATGTAGTAAAGTGTAAGTGCGCATGCTCATACTGTGGCTCCATTCATGTAATTCATGCAAGGGCTTGAAGCCCAAAACCCCACTAACAACGGATTCTCTGCTGCTGCTGCTGCAGTTTGTGTTTGGACTTGACGACCGGGCCAAGATGGCCGCCATATTTCCTGCTCCGCGGCAGCGTATATGGCGTCTACTCTTTGTTATGTATCTGGCTGACACATACGCAGACATAGAAATAAACATATATCTATGGACTCAGACCCAGCAGACTGCCACATCCGATGTGGCACTCTCACTATAAAAGCATCCTGCCTGTACTCGTCAATATTTAAATGCATGCTTCAAAATTACAAGTATTTTTTGAATAACTGGGGAATAAAACGTTATCAATTGCAAGTGTTCAAAGGAAACTCATACTTTTTTTTTAACCTTTTAATCTGAAGTTTTCTCATGGAACTCCTTACAGGTTTTATTTTGAAAGTCTTCATTCCGGAACAGTCATCGTCTTTAATAAGAGGACTGAACACGTTTCCACAATAACAATGTCGTTTTGCTCTTTTTTCGGCGGAGAGGTCTATAAAGACCACTTCATATCAGGTAAACGTACTGACATACTTCATGTTCAGCATTTACACTGTATTTAGTGGTAAATTATGTTGTTTAAAACTCGTTAGGAGAAGTTTTATCCTGCTACTAGCGTCGGTCTGCTAACTTTCGACAAGGAAACATAACTTATAAAATATCTAACAAACTGTCGCTTCCTATTTATAAACAACTGTAAACGTTACTATTCACACATATTAATCTAAGTAGTGCTAAGTAAATAATATTAGTGAAGACTAAACCGGAGCCACACAAGTTCATGTTACACAATAGCTCAGTTACAAAACAGGATTTGTTTACATAAATGAAGAGATGAGTTTCCTCTTGCAGAGCAATGACACAGCAGAACACCCTCAAATGCAATGTTGGCTTTAAAATATTACTGTTGTTATTATAATAATATATTTTCTTCATAGCTACAACATCAATCTTTTCCTCGAAACTCATTTAAAACCACTTCTCTGTTTTTGTCTGTTTTTGTCATGTTGTAGTTTTTGAGAACACTCAAACCATTTTTTTTTCAATCGTTCATGAAAAATTCAGTCAATTAACTTAGAATTGTGTCATTTAGTTGCTGCCGAAGTATAATCGTTTCAGGGAACTAACTCACTTATTATCACATGCATCTATGATCCAGTACATTATTGGTACTGAATTGATGGTCTGTGCTGGAGCTCCATCCATCCATCCATCCATCCATCCATCCATCCATCCATCCATCCATCCATCCATCCATCCGAGAACATACAAACTCGCCACAGAAACTTTTGGCTGCTATTTGAATCCATGAGCTTCTCGCTGTAAAGCAAGAGTGCTATATACATTGCTCCATCCCCCCGGCTGAGCTGCATCCAGATCAAAATCCTATCAGTACTAAAATCGCTGATCCACTTCTCTTCAGGCATTTATGCTTGCTCCAAGTGTGGCCACCAGCTGTTCTCCAGCCGCAGCAAATACAAGCACTCGTCCCCGTGGCCGGCCTTCACAGAGACCATCAGAGAGGACAGTGTGTCCAAACATGAGGAGCGACCCGGGGCATACAAGGTACTGTTAACTGCAAAATGTTTAAAGATAACCGTTGTTTTTAAGGAGGTACATTTAATTAATTTCTCAATATCTCATCTCTTGTTACTGTTGAATAATGGCAGCGTAGCTCTTAAACTATTTCCTGGTTATTCACATGACTTATTCAATGTTGTTGGCGAACAGTGTTCCCAGCTTATTCTTTGAAAGCTTAAACAGATGGTTGCGATTCAAATCAGACATTCTTAAAAGACTTGCCCGTTTCTATCAACCTCTCCTTGTTGATAACGTGTTTCCAGGTTCACATACAGGTTTTTCTTGTTCTAGGTGCGATGTGGCAAGTGTGGGAATGGCCTGGGTCATGAGTTTGTGAATGACGGCCCTTCCAGAGGCACATCTCGCTTTTGAATATTCAGCAGCTCACTGAAGTTCGTCCCTAAAGGTACAAACACTCCGATGGTGTCATAGCACAAACGTCTGTATCATCTCTTTTAGACAAGTTTATTGTGTTTCATGCACTGTTGTAATAGATGACTGCCATTTCATCATACATACTAATTGTTCACAAAGAATTGAGAAGTTTAGTAGATCTTGCATTATCATTTTGTTATTTTCTGATGGTGACGCCACCGAAACCTGCGTGTTCACGCTGTGAATTTTGTGCACCAAACTGTTAAGGATTGCCATCTCAGAGATAAATTCCTCCTGTCACTCAGCAAAGTGTAAATCTGCCTGCGGAGGTTGTTTCAGATGCTGAGCGCTTGTTTGCTGTATACTGCATATCTCCCATCTTTTCCCCACAGATAAGGTTGATGGACAGTAAGGTGAGCTGTCAGGAGGAAGTGTTGCAGGACTAAAAAGTTTCTCTCTCTCTGCTGCTGATGGTGCAGACAATTAATGAAGGGTTCTGGGATAAAGTCCTGTCTGGGAGCACCGGAGCTCCGATCAACGTTGTCCTCACCGCACAGCACGAGCACGAAGCTGAAATCCTCTCCGATACTATGCAATCATCACAAACTCGGTGGCCAGTTTCATCTCATTGATCTCACAGTTTCTGTAACATATTTATTCTATAGACTGGTACTGATTAAAGACAGGCAATGTTTTTATTTTGTGGGAATGTATTCTAAATGTTATCTTCATTCGTAGCGTTGTTACTCTGAAAGTGGTCATCATAACACAAAAAATGGCTAGCAAAACAATATATTAACCTCACAAAGAGCAATAAAGTATCTCGAAGCATCTGAATCAGGTCTGACTAGACAAATAAATATATACAAACACATCAACAATATTTTTAAATTAGCTTTGAACTGAATTCATCTGAATCACTTTTGAAGTAATTTATGGAAGTTTGAATACTATGCCAATAAATACATTTAAACTTTAAAGAAATGACTTGTCACTGTTTGTGTTTAAATTATCAGCTGTAGGACATTTTCCAGTCTAGTATGTGTGTTGAGCTTGAGAATTGATCGTAGACTGAGGTAGAATCAAATTAAACTGGTGTTCAATATGCTGAAGAGAAAGAGATTCTATGTGTGAGGCATTAAAAAATAATTTCATACAGAAAAGTTCATTTTAATTCAACCTTCAGTTTCCGTATAATTTTCAATATGTCACACATATAAAGTATTATTTCAATCCTTTTTTTATTTCATTCTTCATGATTTTACCAGATACTGTCATGACAAAATCCGTATTACCTTCAAATATTTCACTATTTAGAATAAATGCCAGAATTGTAATGTTGCCAGAGTAGTATTCATTCTGAAGTCATAGGATGGGAGGTTTCAGCCGTCCGCCACAGATTAACCTCACATGCACGTTTTTGGATTGTGTCAGGAAACCAGAGTGAAGAGAACATGCGATTGCCACGCAGAAACACCTGGCCTGTATTTGAACACAACATCTCACATGTTTAAAATGTCACAAAACAATGCAAGAAACATTTTGACTTAATGTTGAAAGCAGGAAATGAACTTACTTAAATAGTAAGGGAATACAGCTTTAAGCATTGAGGGATACAGTTCAGGGAAGTCCTGCCCCCAGGTGGACGGAGTGAGAATCTGCAGACACTTGATCTGGACGTGCCATTTTTTTCCCCTCCTGTAGCTCCAGCCTGATGACACGTAAAGAAAGTCATCTTGATTAACTAGTTTTGAATTTTTAACGAACCAAGACTTTCGAGATGGATGAAATGTCTTATTGTTCTTTTTCGGGCGGGGAAGAATATAAAAATCACTTCCAGCCTGGTAAGTGTGAAAAGAAAAGCATGAGGCTGCATGGAAAGGTCAAGCCAATCACGCTGTCGTAGAAATAAATAAACCCCCCTCCCCCCTGTGTGTTTTCTCCTTGGCAGGTATTTATGTGTGCTCTGAATGTGGACATGAGTTATTTTCCAGCACGTCTAAGTTCGAGCACTCCTCTCCTTGGCCAGCTTTCTCACAGACTCTCCACCACGACAGTGTGTCCAAACACCCTGAAGCATGGGGACCTTTGAAGGTTTTTTTCTACTCTAAGATTCACATTCCCCAGATCAAAAGTTCCTCCACCAGACAAGATTTTAGTACCTCCGTAAAGTACTCAACGAGCTACAACTTAATGTTTGGATCCCGCATGTTGTCGATGTTCTGCAGGAGATCCTTTACATTTTACACAATCTATGGTTGTACAAAGCAGCAGTCCATGTTATTCAGGCCGTGTAATCTGAATTGTGTGGATGCATATCTCCTAGGTTTGCTGTGGTAAATGTGGAAGTGGATTGGGTCATGAGTTCTTGTATGACGGGCCAAAGGAAGGGCTTTCACGCTTCTGAATCTTCAGTAGCTCACTTACCTTCATCCCTAAAGGTGAGTTTCTTCATATCTGTTCACAGAAGAGTTTTTATAATCCAATCCAATCCAACTTTATTTATATTGCACATTTTAACACAACAGCCAAGGTTGACCAATGTGCCTCACAGTTAAAGGTAATAATAAAACAAACAGTGAGTAAAAAACAGGGTAAACTGAGTAAAAACAGTGTAAAACAGGGTATACAGTGAGTAAACAAACAGAGTAAACAGTGAGTAAACAAAAACAGGGTAAACAGTGAGTAAATAAACAGGGAAAACAGTGAATAAAAACAGGGTAAACTGAGTCAAAACAGGGTAAACGGTGATTAAAAACAACAAGGTAAACAGTGAGTAAAAACAATGTAAAAACAATGCCACAATATCATAGTGCTCAATTAGTGTTAAAATCCAGCGAGTACTTACTGTATGTGTCTTGAGTTGACACTATAAGATTTATCCACAAAGCATTGAGCCTGAATATTGTCTTTACATGAAGACTTGTTATTCCAGCAGAGTGTAACTCTTCCTTCACGGTAAACTTCTATCTGTGTCCTGGTCCCACAGAAAAGGTTGCTGGACAGTAAAGTGAGCTGAAGCCCTCCAAGACTCGGCGTCTCTCTCTGCTGCTGACGGCGTGGACAGTTGATGAAGAGTTCTGGGATAAAGCCCGGTCCGGGAGTACCAGGGTACTGATGAATGATGTCCTCACCTCACAAGCAGTGAAGCTGAGCTCCACAAGTGTAATGAAATCACAAAATCAGCCGAACAGTTTCACCTCGCTGATCACACAGTTTCTGTTCCCTCTGTTTAAGATTGACATCCACTGAGTATTGATGAGATTTTTTTCCAAAGTTTTCCCACCTGCTCCCTTAATCTCTAAAATAAAATTCTCTAAAATTCCTTTTCCGTTCTTGGTTTAATAGGTATATTAAGATTATTAGAAAAGGTGAGCCTGGAATTGATGGTTCAGCTGATATAACAGCAATATAGAGATTGATTCTTTAATAATTTCACACGCAAAGAGCATGGTAATAACAGCACCAATTTTATTTTTTCTAGCAAATGCATGAATACAATTTATAGTATAGACTTAAAACAAATTCCTACAAATTTCCTTATAA
>OMNM01016412.1:16000-26015 GCA_900302745.1 Parablennius parvicornis | reverse complement strand
CTCGGGGTTATAAAAGAGGGAGAACATCAGTTTTACATCTCAATCATGCCTGATTTACGACTGCTCCTCTCTACAAGGGATTTTGCACCTGTGAGTAATATCCTTTCTCTGTGTGTGTGTGTGTGTGTGTGTGTGTGTGTGTGTGTGTGTGCGCGCGCGTGCAGAATATAAAATGATGGTATCACATCTGGATATTTTGTTTATCTGTCTGCCTATGTATTGTGTTTTTTTTTTAAGTACATAAGTTCTGCTTGTAATGGGGTGGGGTGGTATAAGGAAGAAAAAGAAAATAATGGAAAATGTGTCTGAATGTTATTTAAGTGTTATCCAAAATAAAATAAAAAAAGGCCTTGAAGGAAAACAAAAGTTTGCTGAATTGTTAACTAAACTTGGAACAACCTCTTTCCTAAACAAACTGTATATGAAATGTCAACGTTTTCTACAAATGCAGACTGAATGCATGGGTTCTCTTTGTTGGAGGAATAATTCTATTGGCTCCACAAAATACTTATAAATGATGAATGAAGCTGTTGGCGCACAAAATAAAGCCTGCAACGTGAGAATGAATAATTCGTTTCAGAATGTATTTTATTGCGACGTTCTAACCACAGTGGTGTTACCGGAGACTGTGATGCTGCGCGTCGCTCTGTTTAGTGCCACGCAGGCACTGGAGTGCGCGAGCCGCTGCTCGTGCTGATGGGCGGGATCACTGATCTACTGCCTGCTGCCGGAGACACGTAGCGACCCGCTAACGTTAGCTCTGGAGGTAAGAGCGCGTATCCCACACATATTTCCTCCTGGTCAGTACATCACCCCTAAACGTGCGCCGTGTGTGTTTCTGTAACAGTTGTTATTGACCCATGTGCGCTGACTGTCCTGCTTTCTTCGAGTATCAGCTGAAAACACAGTATTGAGGTTAGCTAACGTGGCAAGATGGCTAGTTTAGCAGCACCGTCCACTTAATGAAGGCGTGTAAGTAGAAGTTTAGGCTCTTAATAATATCTGACAGGGTTTATAGCAGCAGGTCGAGTCGTGTTTTTTATCATGTAGAAGATTTAAGCGTGTTGCTAACGTGTCATTGTTCTTATCCGAAGCTAACGACTGGACACGGTACTATGGACTTGCCACATCAGGGATACCGAGCAAGTAAGTGTAAACAGGAATCCCCCTGGAACACCACTTCTATTTACAATAATAAAGAAACGTATATACTTCCTATATGTTTCTGATGAAGCTACAGTCATAAAAACCACATCCAGCTACAGTCAGCTGACAGTTGGCACACAGGTATTTCAGGCCAGTGCAGGAATGACAAATCTCAACCCCATTGTTTAAATAAAAGAGGTATGACTGACCTAGTTTATACCCTTTAGGCAAAAGGTCACTTGAGATCAATTGTTGGATGGTGTGACAAACGAATATGATCAATCTATGCACTCCTCCACCTTCTATGCCGAGTTCATGCAAGTTAAGAATGAATATAATGTCCCCCAAAATGAGGTGATTAAGAAGCCTAATGATTTGTTTTGTTCTGTTCGGATTTCACTCAGTCCTAAAGCCATTTTTCCTTGTGTTTACCCCCCTTAAACGAAATTGCCAAAACACACTTTGTCATCAACAGGTTCACCAAACTTCCACCATTTTAATTATCTGCCTGTCCATCTTTTGTACCAAGTTGCCCGGTTCATGTGTGCTGGAGCAGTTCCCAATTGATAACAGCCAAGAAAGGCTACACCCTGGACAGGCTGCTCTCCACAACACTGTCACATGACCAGTTTCAATCATATACATAAAATAATGATGATAATAATAATAATCATGTGTTGGGCATGTGACCATAATGATAATTTCTGCATCTCTTATCCCTTTAAAAGTAAAGTTAGTACCATGTGGGGTATAGGACATGACGGCAGGAGTTTGAAAACTTTTTTTGGTATAAGGAAAGATGTAGTAGTGAGCGCTGCTTTGATGTTTGTTTTGGAAACCATGGTGCGGAGGTGGGGGAGAAAGATGTAGTCAACAGATGGGACAGCTAATGTTAAGGAGTTGAGACTTGTGCTGAGGAGAGATGGTGGATATTGTGGACGGAAGATATGATTTTGAAGAGGAAGACTTGAGAGAGGAGGACATGAACATGGTTGATGTAGCATTAGAGAAGGTACGGGACATAGTGAGATGAGATTAGATGATCTGCTATGGTGAACCTGTCCAGAGAGAAGCAGAAAGAAGACGTCTTGTGCGCTTGTCAAAATTGGTCAGGAATGTTTGGATTAAATTCTCTTAGGAGACTTTTTGTTGATCTCTTTACCTGTTATGCTCAAGTATAACCCCTTTCAAAAGTTTTTTTGTCAGCTGTATTTTAATGCTACAAACTACAGCTACAAACCCTACATATAGATATAACAACGATCCAAATGTAAGCAATAATTGTCCGTAAAAAAAACTCTATGAAGCGGGAGACTTTTCAATTTTAATGGACGCAACTCGCATTTTCTCATCAAAGGTGGCAGAGAGCTGGGGTTGATTCCAGCTAAACAAGGGCGAGAGCAGGCCCAACACACAAAACACAGACAGCCACACACTCTCATTCACACAAACAGATGATTTAGACATAAATGCTTTTGGACTGTGGGAGTAAACTGTAGCACATGAAAAGAAAAAAGCAAAATCCGTGGAGACTCCACACTGAAAAAAAAAAAAAAAAAAACAGCTCGTACTTGTACACTTCATTGTGCCACTCAGCGTAACATTAGCTTTTAATATATCACTGTACAAGCGCACCATGTACAAGTCATTCACATGTTTGACTGCATGTTATCAGTGTGATAGGAATTTTATTGAATCATAATGAGTTTGACCCTCCCATCATTATCAGCTATATGAAATGGCACACCTCTAATATAAGCATAAAGTTGCTGTTATTGATTATCTTTACCTAATAATCAGATAGCCATTCTAATGGAAGTCACCTCTATGTTTAAAAAAAAAAAAAAAAAAGAAGAAGAAGTGTCACAATGTGATCGCTGAGTAAAACTCAGATAAAACATCACTGTTCTAAAGCAATCAGAGGGAAGCCCAATATCATACTGAGGTTGTGTGTAGTGTACTGGACTAAATGTTAACGCTAGTACATGAGCCTTTGTTCACACAGTCATGTATTGTTTTTAGTAGTAAGATTGTTTCACTTTGTCTCCACGTGGTCACTTGTTGTGTTTTTACCATTTAGTTAGCAGTACACTGTTTTTGGACCAATAAATGACATGATGTGATTTTACATTGGATGTAATGGAAGCCTGCAGGTCACCTCTAACGCTTCCTGAGCACTTTAACGTGCCTCGGGATGGGTTAAAGACAGAGAGCAAATGATGAGGTAAATTAGATGTACGTGTGACAATTAAGGGAATTTTTTTCTTTTTAATGCTAAGATGAACAGGATTATTTTAATTGCTCTGTTAAGTCCTTCACCTTTTAACTCCTCTTCACTCCTTTGTTTGCAGTATAGGAAGATGCCATTAAGCTTCTGACAGTTATTTCACCATTACGCCCCATTCTTCCCTCGTTTGCACATTTCTGCCACTCCTATCAACTCGGCACACTTCTGATCATTTTTCTAATAATGAGCGTTAGGCAGGGTTGGGCACATGGCGATGTGATGCGAGTTATTTGGCCGGATTACGTCAAAGACTTTTTTTGTCACAAGTTGCTGAGGCAGGTGATGAGGGATTTACGGTTCTAAGTCTGGAACTCTTTGGTTGCCATGGACTTTACCAAATGTTGGTGTTGCTTAAACATATGGGTGGACTGATTGACTGATTCTATTTGACTGTACAGATGAAGAACAAGACATCACCAACTGTTTTGTCTCAGAAGCTTCACTGTCAGTCTTATTGATAAGTACCCCCATCTTGTCTGGTTGAAGCTTAAGTCACACAGTCATGATTAGAAGACTAGGATGACAGCAGAAGCGTTCTGTGATTGGATTGACAGATATGATTATGTCTTGACAATCGGAGAAGATCACTTCTCGTTGTACTGATTGACTCTCTGCCACCATCATTAACTTAAAGACGTTGGTTTTTTCGCCTGCTCTCATACAAATGTGCTACAGTTTACGCGTGATGTCCTCCCCGATGCAACCCTCAGTGGTATTCAGTACAAGGATTTGAACTCCAACCTTGCAGTCACAAGCTCCCTTACACTGCTTTTCAACTGGGTGTAAACATTGAAGGACCACAACTAAACTACACAAACCTCTAGGTCATATCGTTGTTTTGTTTTTTTGTTTTCTTCATGGGATTCGGCCTCAGTTGTGTCTACTTTTTTTCTCAGCTAAGCAAAGAGCTCGTGGAGCTCCTCCTCCGGCAGGCTCTGTCCTGTTTGACGACACCAGTTCGGCTGCGCCGCCGATAAACAATCAGGGTTATTATACGCCTGCATACAATATGGAGGGAACCTCCAACGACGTGCAGGGAGGACCTGGGGTGAACAACCTCTTTGCTGACCCCATGGCCAACGCTGCAATGATGTACGGCTCCACTTTGGCCAACCAAGGAAAGGATATGATGAACAAGGAGGTGAGAAAAAGTTTGGGGGTTTTCACACGTGAGTTACGCTCCTCAGCCTTTTCAATAAGTCCACGTTTCTGCCCAATAGGATTCCGTACAACAGCTCTGCCTTTACGTAGATAATGTTCAACGTTAGAACCCCAGAATATTAAAAACATCCCTGAATCAGAACACTCCGAAAGCAAAGTGAAGTATTATTTTTGCAAAGTGACCTCATGAAGTGCACACTAAGTTTATGTTAGCAGGGTGGGAGGTCAGTTGGTCACCTTCACCGTCTGTGAATCGGTAATAACTCTAAAATGTTTCCCAGAGCCTCAAATAGAGCGCAAGCTACGTACATGTCTTGTTCCAACAAATAGTTCTTCTATACCATTTTGTCCAACTCGGGGTCGCAGGCGACTGCTGCTTATCACAGCTAACGGTCGGTGGCGGCGCATTACACCACATCCCGTCTACGCACACACATTCACGCATCCAAACTTTGACTCAAGACTTGCTGTGAGAGGTGAGCGTGCTAACCACTACCCCTCTGTAAAGCTTTTTTACAGCTTCAGGTTTCCAGAAAATTCTCACTTGCATGCAGCTGCAGTCAGAATTTTAAAGGACTAAAATAATGATTGAAATAAATAGTTTCTGCTAATTGCTACAGTTCAGCTGTGCTAATATGATCATGCTTGTTGGCAGGAGGTCGATCTTGTGGAATTTTAAGTGTCGCTGAAGGAAGCTATTTCCATCATAGCTTAATAATTTGTGAAGCACTCAAATGGAAAGATTTGCTATTTCACCGACTTTCAGAGCACTCTATTTCCTTCCTACTGAGCTCGGTTCCAATATTCTGTGTGTTAGTCATTTCCAGAGCCGTTTTAAAATGGAAACTTTCCTGTGTGATGGGTGTCGCTTCCAAGTGGACAGGTTTTCAATCAGGTTCAGAAATAGGCGTGACGCATTGATGTCAAAATGACACTAATGTGTGACCTGTGTGATGAAATGGATGAATCCTGGGTTGTTTCACTGGATTGGCAGCATCGAAACACTTCATGTCTAAGTGATGCATAAACTCAAGAGCTGGCACAGCCTCCTTTTATTTATATAAAAAAAAAAAATTAAAGGACTATGACTCAATATTTATTATCCTTGGCAGGCTGTCTCATCTCATCTGTTAAATTAATGTTTGCACCTCCCCTTCTTTTCAGATCAGCAGATTTATGTCTGTGAACAAGCTGAAATACTTCTTTGCAGTGGACACCAGATACGTCCTGAAGAAGCTCATGATCCTCATGTTCCCTTATACACATCAGGTAATCTCAGCCTCTCGGGCCACACACAGAACCGTTGAATAGCTAAAAACACTCTGATGCTTTTTCACCGGTATCATATTTTGTCCCGTCCGTTCTTGTACACCCAAGATAATCTGCCACTTTATCTTTCCTCCAGCTTATTTATGAACATAGCCACCAAGGTCACTCAGATTGTGTATGAAGTGAACTCTCCAAACATTCTGTGCTCTGATAATGTGCAAACTCTACTTGCAAGCTGCATAGTGTTCACTGGGTCATTCAACATGCTGTGTACTATTACCTGATGATTACAACGTGGGGGACATTTCACATTTATCACACTGTCTGCAAAACAACCAACAAAAAAACCCCCAACAAAACAATCCGTTAATTCAGAGTGCAAATGGTCACCCTTAAGTGTGTATTTGACATATTTACCTTGGTAAGTTGGTTTTACAGGTTCATTTAATGATTGTGTAAATACTTTCCACGTGAAATGTTTGCTGATTTGTTTGAATTTAGACCCTGCAGGTGAGACGAAGAATCATTTGACTGTAACACTGATGGACGGTTGCTGTTTGTGTTGTTGGCAGGACTGGGAAGTGCGGTATCATCGAGACACGCCCCTCACCCCGAGACAGGACGTGAACGCACCTGATCTCTACATACCAAGTTAGAAACACACAACTGCACTCAGCAGAATGTGCTGAAATGATTGCATAATGTTTAAAGTGGGCTCTTTATATTCTTGTAGCGATGGCTTTCATCACCTACATTTTACTTGCTGGAATGGCCCTTGGCATTCAAAAAAGGTGAGTAATTCTTCCCGCTGAGATTTTCATTGGTGACTCACATTAATGTGTGCGTGTGTGTACGTGCGTGTACGTGTGTACGTGTGTGTCAGATAAAGCTGAATGGGATTTGTTGTTGGCTTTGTGTGAAGATTCAGCCCGGAGGTTCTGGGACTGTGTGCCAGCACTGCCCTCGTGTGGATCATCATCGAGGTCTTGGTGATGTTGTTGAGTTTGTACCTGCTGACGGTCCACAGCGACCTCTCGACCTTTGACCTCATCGCCTACAGTGGATACAAATACGTCGGGTAAACTGACCTCATATAGATACACTTGTTTTGAACTTATTTACAGTTTTATGGCTGATAATCAGAATCTGTATATCTTGGTGGTTTACTGTGTGGATGTTCTCTTGTTTTCTCCTGATCAGGATGATCTTCACGGTGTTGTGTGGCTTACTGTTTGGCAGTGACGGTTACTTTGTGGCCCTCGCCTGGTCCTCCTGTGCCCTTATGTTCTTCATTGTAAGTCATTTTATTCTGTTCTCCGCTGTTTTATAAGAAAACAATATATCCAGAGGAAGAAAAGATCAAGATTTGTCTGTCCACTAATAATGTACATGGATCTGTAAAAATAATAATATGCCACAAGTTGACTCCTGGGTTATATGAGATCTCACATGCCGGTCAAACTACTTGTGTTCTATAAGTGATGCGACTGTGGAAAAAAAAAAAATTGATTAAAAGTGAATGACTTCCTCAACAGGTTCGCTCTCTGAAGATGAAGATCCTTCCATCCATCTCCTCTGACTCCATGGGAATGGGATCAAGTGCCAAACCCCAATTCCGACTTTATATCACCGTGGCAACAGCAGTGTTTCAGCCAATCATTATTTACTGGTTAACTTCTCACTTGGTCAGGTGACTGTGAAGCGTGGCCTTCAGTGTACTGACTCCCCCAAAAAAACACTTGGTTGTTGAGTGAATCTGCCTTTATACGCTTTTTTTCTTTGTTCTTGTTTCAGTGAACTCAATCCATTTGTAGACAGTGTTTTGCTGCATCGTTTGTGTCAGCTGGACATTTTCACAAAGAAATGGTTTCTCTGATTTAACCAGAAATCATGTTTTCTATGACCGTGTGATAACACATTCTAACTCTCAACATAAGGGCTTTAATGAAGAGACTCGCTTGTTCTGAAAAGATTCAGTTCAGGTTTGTGTAAATGTGTCACAGTAGTCACACCGCAGAGACAAAAACATGTGATCGGAGCTCCATCTTTCCTTTTTTGATGCTGCTGCATTATTCCCCCGAATCTTATTTATCTACAATTGACAAAGCATGACAATGTTTGGATTTTTGTAGAGAATATCAAATATATTTAGCTTTGTGTATTGACTTTAAACTGTTTAAAATCACTTCTTTATCTGGTGTTCTTGTTTTATTGCTTTGAAAGTGATATTTCATTTTTGAAGATGGTGCCACAGATTCTAAATTATTTTCAAGTTGGATTCAATGGTGATGGAAGGTTTTCTACATGTTTTAGTGAGTGATTGTCTTTTTCACTCATGTCATTTAAATTGTCACCAATTGTAACAGATTATAAAGACATGCAGTGCTTTGCATAGAAATGGATAAATCTGAAATACATTGAAATATTTCATATGCACATTAGAATAGCTTTAAAGCTTAAGATGCACAACAGTAATATCGGCAGACACCATTATACCGGTTTTATAATTAGCACACAAGGACTTTTGTCCTTGAGCCTCACTAATTGTCGGAGATAATGCTCTTTGCACTGTTTTTCTTAATTTTCATTCCATGTAAAAAATGCTACATTTTCATGAGAAAGCTGATTAGATGGGAGTGTAGCAAGTAAAATATATGTGTGATAATCCTGGCTGAATTATCCATGGACAGAATCACGCAGGTGCCCTGGGACACCTGTCAGCAGAAGATACTTAATAATGACAATAAATATTAATACAACTTGTAGATGTTGTCAGGGCATGTTTTAGCCACTGGAAGAAATCTAACAACTACAACCAAAATTGCACAAAGTGTATATAGCAAAGTGATGTGAAGCGATGTTCATTGTTTTTTTTTATCGCCTATTATGCACAATGATGTAATATAGTATTTATTATTGATATGATCAGCAATTTTTAGATGATCATGGTACAGATATAGTGAGCAGCTTGTGGGTTCACCGGGGGTTTTTCTGAGCATGCAAGTGTTTGCCTGTAAGTGTGGATGTGAGTGGTTTAGTTGGTGATGAACCGGTGACCCCTGCTGCACCCTGCGTTCACCTCTTGTTAATGCTAATTGATTCCAGTTGGATAAAGTGTCGAAAATGGATGAATGGTGAGTGGCACGGACTGGATTATACTCTACGGTGGCATTTCCCACGTAGCTGCTGAAATATTCCTGTAACACCCTGCACACACAAACGCTGTCTCCCGTGCTCCTGCGTGCTCTTCGCGGGAGCGCGCCCGTAGACGCGCGCCGCGCCGCACCGCAGAGCGTCCTTTCGGTTTCCATGGTGACGGTGGACCCCAACACAGACACAGAGGTGTCCGACCGCGACTCCACTTCTCCACGTCAGGATTTCACCTGTAACTCCCCAGCCGGTGGTCCCGGGCTGCAGAGAGCGGGTGGATCTCTGTTCTGGTGGTTCGGTGAGTCGGTTTGTGTTTTGCTTTTGTGACTTTGAGCGCCGAGCGCTTCACCTGAGCAGGGGAAGAGGCGGCTAAATGAAACTTTATATTGTTCCGCCATTTGCCTGTTGAACTGCTTTGCAGAGCCATGTGGCATCGCACAATAACTTTTAGGAGGTGAGGAAATCAATTTATCTGATAGGTGGTTTGTTAAAAAAGGAAAAAGAAAACTGCAGCGTTTTTCCACAAGCTAAAGATGAACATTGAAAGTTGCACCTGTTGACTGAGCCGCTTTTGGTCCTGCAAGAGCAGACTTTGAACGCTTGGTGAAGGGAGACGAGTGGAAAACATTTACTTGGATTGAGGTGATGACTTTTTACTTTAGCCCTGCTTTGTTTAACCTTTTTCAAAATCCGAAAAGAGCCCAGAGCTCACAACAAGCTTACTGCAAAACTTCACATGTGTTTTATTACCGTTTATATTTTCAATCACCTCACTGCACAGAAGTGTAAAACATCCTGATATTTCTCAATCAACTAAAAACATTAAACCAATGACTTGTCTTTTTTTTAACTTAAAATATGGTGACAAACTTGGAATTTCAAGCCAAAGCTTTTAAATTACTTTCATACAATATTTTTACATCAATTCTGCTCGCATGCCAACAATCTTCAAACATTTTCTTCTAAAAAAAAAAAAAAAAAAAAAAAAAGCAGCCCCCAGGG
>OMNM01016412.1:1073-15980 GCA_900302745.1 Parablennius parvicornis | reverse complement strand
CTTTAAAACATTTTTTTTAAAAAAAAAAAAAAAAAAAAAAAAAAGCAGCCAGTGATAGGCAAATGTTGGCATTTTTTCTGAATCTGTTGTCCAGTTATGTCATCTCTGTCTTTGTGCGTGACATGCACAGGTATGCAACCTTTTGTTATTTTATGACTAATAAAAAGAGAAGTAAAATCGAAATAATCAGATTGTATCAGGGTGTTTGTATTTCATTCCTGTCATCCTCTGCTTGCAGCAGTCGAGCTGAATGACCCAGAAGCTTGCTCCTGAGAGACAGACAAATGGAGAAAACCTCTCTTATTCTACCATCGTCGTCCACCTGTCCCACCACATTTGGAGGGCCTCGGCTGCTGTCCTCCTCAGACCAACACGCCTCTTCAGATGGCTGTGTCTTGCTCCCGCTCTCGCCCATCTCATTTCCCCCGTCCCCAATCTCACTTTCTCCTGCGACGGCAGATTCTGTTCACTCCTCCTCCCCGCTTTCTAACGGCATCACGTCTCATTGCCTCAAAGGACAAAACACACAAAGCCTCAGCCCAGAATGTCTATCTGACCAGGATGATCTGACCTGTCTCAGCTGGCTGCACCAGAGAGGAAACCTGCTGCCGCTGCAGCCCCTCGCTAAAGTGACACCACTGCCTCAGCGCGAGCCTTCGTCACCCCTCCAGCCTCTTCCTCCAGCCTCATCCAAGCCACCCTACTCCTTCAGTAGCCTTATATTTATGGCAATAGAAGATTCTCCAAACAAAAGGCTGCCAGTGAAAGAAATCTACGAATGGATTGTGAACAATTTTCCCTACTACAGGACGGCCACTGGAGGTTGGAGGAACTCTGTTAGACATAATCTGTCCCTAAGCAAGAGCTTCTGTCGGATTCAGAGGGACAAGAGCCAGGTGGGCACATGGGGTTGAAAGAATGTGTTTTAATTACAGGAAATATGTTATATCTGCAAGCATTACACCTAGTGAACTGGCCTTAAGCCTCTGGCTTTAGTCTTCTTAATGAGAAATAATAATATCGTCTCCCTGTAGTGTTTCAAGCGTACCTCTGTGTCTGTTGCAGTCTGTGGGGAAGGGATCACTGTGGTGTGTATGTCCAGAGTATCGGACAGTCCTGCTCGATGTGCTGAGGAAGACCCACAGTTATCATAGCACCAACAGCAACCTGATTAACAAGCCTGAACTGTAAGTGTCAGCAATAATCATTACCTTATTGATATATAATCAGATGTGATCAATATTAGTAATAGCTAATAATAGACACTAAAAATTTTTCTTTTGACTTCTGGTTTTGTCTTTATTCAAGAAAATTAACCAAACGGTAACTTATAGCACAATTCTTCAAATATAACTGATCTGTAGTCTTTTTTTGTTGGAGTATAAGTGGAAAAAAAGAGAAGAAAAGGTAAACATCTGTGCCAGCTGTGTTCTGCTTTCCCCTGTGTTTCTTCTGTATCATGTAATTAAAACATGCTTTGACTGTAATGTGTGAAATGGTTCTACATTATTCAACATTTTAATTGCATAACACACTGAGCTGTCTGTTTGTCTTGTGCGTAGGCTGGAAGGAGCTGACTACGAGGTGCCTGCAGTGGCTGAATCCATAGAAGTTTCAGGTTAGTGACTCATAGGAGGCTCACGACACTATATCGGCTTATGAACATGCACATTGAGGGTCGTGAATGCTTGCCTACAGTGTGATGATCATTGATCTCCCTCCATCGCTCTCTCAACTATCCCAAAACATTTTTGAAAAACGAACAAAAATAGAACAGAAACATCGGTATTTGCTCCCGTATAAATTTATGATGCGCGACAGGATTTTATCATTGTAGTAACAGCTTTCAGTGACACTTTTATTACATGCGGCTTTCTCAGCATGCAACATTGTTCCCTTGTTTAGGTCCTGTTGTCGTGGCAACTGCCCTCCATTACCATGGCAACCCACCAACAGCCTCGCTCTCAGGCTCCTTTATGAGTCCCCTCATTTTATTCCCGACCCTCTGTCCATACGGGCCCATATGTTCTCCAAGTGGCGGCTCACTGAGCCTGTGCAACAAATTAATATCATCATTATTAATCCATCACTTTGCCAAATTGTGTTTTGTTTGTTTCCTCTTGCAGATCCTCTTTCTCACACGCTGCTCCTCTCTACCTCCTCGCCCCAAATCCTGACAACAGACAACCCGACTTTTGCCGAAAACCTGCCGTGCCCTTTGACCCCGGATCATGAGGAGCTGGTCACGATGGAGGAGGTCGGTGACGAGCTGGAGAAGGACCCACTGTCAGACAGCGGCTACATTGAGTTACACTATTACCAATCTCAACAGTACCAGTACCTGGTGCTGCCGGGCGACACCGAGCTGGACCTGGAGACTGTGGAGATCCTTCAGCTCGACGCTGAGGCCCAAGAGGCCGCAGGGTCACTGCTGGATCTTGCAGGGGGTGGATATTAAATCACATCTACTTAAACAGTCACAAGCTTTAAACCACTGAACACAAATACACTCGATAGATGAGTTAAAAGCAGGAGCGATGTTTGTGCGTCAGTGTACGGACACTGCCCTAATCTTTGCGTGTTGCTCTGTAGTTAAATTTTTCTACATATCTGATGAACTAATTAAAAAATTTCACTCAGATTGAAGCATTTCAAATGCACATGTTGGTTTTCTAACACAATCATGTCAGACCATAACAACCAGGATATAACTCATCAAAGTCAAAAACATGGCTAAAGGTAAATTATGTATTTTCATCTCATAGAAAAGTATTAAAACTATTACTTTTTAGGGATTACACTGTGATTTTCATACCAATTAAGTTTTTTTTTTTTTCTCAGGGGGAAGAAGGAGTGCTTCCATTTAAGATGTGCTATTTTCTGATCCAGATGTTTTCTAAGTGAATTTGTTATTTACATCTGCTGGAAAAAAGTACATAAACAATAATTCTGTAACTCCCACCTTCTTTGTAATGATTGAAATGAATATGAGTGCTTGTAGAGGTCACATTGTGTAGAAAAAAAACCCTTATGTGTCTTATTTTAACTCTGTTTCTGTAACTTTATCAGACGAAGCTGTCTTTATAAACAGAGCTGATTGTAACAGTTAGTTGAAAGATTTAATTTATGGTGCGACTGCAATTGTAGATTGTATTCTTGAAATATGGATACAATGGATAGTAACGGCACTTCCATATTTACTTTTCAATCTGTTTTTATTGCCAGATGGCCAGGTTACATTTGCAAGATCTAATTTTATGTGAATGATGTCGTCTCTCTGTCTTCAATCAGGAATATTTTGATTGGAATTGTTACTAAAACACTGCCATTTAAGCCTCTTTACATTTCAGGATACACTAAAGTTATCTTTGTATATTGTTATTATTAGAAAAAATAGTATTTTGTAATCAAATGAATAAAATCTGTAATGCTGCTCTTGTGAATTGTGACTGTTTTCATTTTGTAAATGTATATATGGACGTATTATTGAACTGGAGCTGCTCGGTGGAGCAGCGTTTAGTGCTCTAGCCTCACAGTGAGATGGTCATTGTTCAAACACAGACTGTGTGGAGTTTGCATGTTCTCCACTCTGTTGGTCTGGTGACCTGTCCAGGGTGTGTCCTGCCCTCGCTCATCGTTAGCTGGGATTGGCTTCTGTGTCCCTGAACTGGATAAAGCGGTAGAGAAGATGGATGTATTATTGAACAGATTTACGAGGCGTTGGGACAGAAGCCTAACAAGTCAGTCTCCGTATGACTAAACAAATCCACAAAAAACACACAATAATGCAAAGAGACGGAAAAGGCAGACGTGAGGAAGCCTTTATGGATTGATAGATTGATATATAGATGAATTCAGATTCCTCATCACACAGAGAATGGAACACATTATAACTAGGATTAAGTCTCTGCACTGGCTGGAGGTCAAATGACTGACTTCAAAACTCTACCTCTTGTCTATAAAGCTTTGAATGGTCTCTGCCTCAATACCTCCCAGGTTTACAAGTAGAATATGAAACACTCAGACCCCCGAGGTCCTCAGGAAGAGGTTTACTACGTGTTCCCAGAATCAGAAGAAACAAGGAGGAACAGACTTCCTGCTGACACACTCACTTCTTTTAAATCAAGACTTAAAAATCTATTTTTGTACTCTTTTTTTTTACTATTCCATTAAACAAATGAAAGTATTTATTTCAGTAATTATAACTTTAAAAAGCTTTTACAGTCTGTTCTCCTCTGTTTTCCTTTCTTAATCACTTTGTTATAATGCATTTTATAATCTTAATCACTTCGAATTATGGTTCATAATTGAATTGTTTTATAACATTTAGTTTATTCTCTCGTAAAGCACCGTTGATTGCCTTGTGTGTGAATGGTGAATAAATCTGCCTGGCCTGGCTGAACTTTCTTCCTTCTAAGCCTTTACACGTGTAGAGAATTTTCATCCTATTTTGCCGTGGTTGCTTAAGTTAAATTTGTGTGTGCGTGTGTGGGAGATGGAGATTTATCGGCTTGCGGATTTGCAGGTTCATTGCAAATAACTAACAGGAAACACGCCGGGCCACCATGTTCTCATGCTGCTCCACGCACAGCCGCGTGTGTTCCACCAATCTTTTGCACAATGAGTGGCAGTTAGAGGGCGCTACTACCTCAACACGGGCAATCACATGTATTCTAAAATCTGAAAAAATACTTTTTATTTTCACACTTACAATTAAATGTAATCTGTTTAACAAACCTCTTTGCTAGTTCTGAATCTTTTTTAATGAAAAAATATATAAATAAATAAAAAAATTCCAACTGTAATAATGCTGAGTTGGCAAAAGGAGCTGGTTGTAGTTTTTAGGGAATACGGAACAGTGAGGAGACCGTCACGGTAAAACTACATTTCCCATGAGCCTCTGCGCTGGCTGGAGGCGGAAGAGCCTTGGTGGAAAAAAGTTCTCATGTTGTTTTGATGCCAGAGTGAAAAGTTACGTTTCAGTCGTTTGTGGACTCGCAAGAGATCGAGTCGGAGCATTTTGAAGACGTCAAAGGTAACATTACAGGGAGAGACACACGCTAAAGGAACCTGATACGTTACTTCCTGAGCCATTTCTACCTGAAAGGCCTTGTATTTATGACTGCGGTGTCATGTTTATGCAGATTGTACGGTTTCGTGCCACGTTAATGTTTATTTCTGACTGAAAGCGACCGTCGAGAATAACAAACAACCGTCCACTCGCCAGTTAGGTCGATATTATGGGGTTTCCGTGAGCTGTGAATATTTTTACGAGGCTAAACAACTCCTGCTGGCATCCTCGTTAAAGTTGGTGCTGGTGGTGGAGTTTAGCTGCTCCGGTGAAGCAGGTTTAATCGCCGATAAGCTGCTTAAACAGTTTCTCCCCCCTCGTGTGGTGCTTCGTGGCTGATCGGCGCAGCGAGATTCACATCGAACTGCAGGGTTTCCTCTTTCAGCCCGATCCCACACATTCGCTGCGGAGAAATGGCTGGCATGCACCCGCGGCTCCTCCTCACGGCCACACCTTGCTGCTGCCGCCGCTGCTGCTGCCAGCTCTGGGCTTCACCCACTCATGAGAGGGATGTGAGGGCTCCTCCCTGCCGTGGGAGAGAGAACTAGAGAGAGAGGACCTCCTCCTTCACCAACCAGCAACAATGAGCCGCTTTGAAGAGGCCGAAGCGTTCAGAGTATGCTGATTCACAAGCTGCAGAGCGGGCAGCATGACAGCCATGAGAGGAGCCCCAGGCAGCTGCACACACAGATCAATATTGTCTCCTGCGTGTCTGATGTTCCATCAAGCACAGTGTAAACGATTTGCTCTCAACAAGCAAGTCTTTGTGGGACTATCGTTCATCTCCCATGTTTCAGTCAAGCTGGATATGGTGATCAGTCTCACTGCTCTGTAGACCAAGTTTTACCTCTTAGTGACTCACAACATTTCCGGAACTTGTCTATAAGTCACTAACAAATCTGTAAATTTCAGTGATCTGTATTAAAATGAAACATGTTGAATAGTTACATTTGAAGTATTTGCTCAATATGAAAATTATTTCTTGCTAGTTCAATCCGTCATCTGTCCACATGTCCATTTGGTGTGTGAATATGTGCATGCATGGATAAATGTGATTGTAACATTGTAAAGTGCTTTTGGGGCTGTTAAATCAACAGAAAAGGCTCAATATAGGCGAACTCCTGTTACTCCAGGAGCTGGAGCCTGTCGAAAACAAATTAGGCTGAGAGTGGGTCGGTCTATTTCGGGGAAAACGGGGACAAAAAAACCCAAAAAGACACTCACCATTTTAAAGAGAATTATTATTATTATAATTGGTGGAGCAGTGGTCAGTTCTCTTCCCTCGTAGCTGTCCGGCACCCCGTGACCCTGAACAGGATGTTCAGCGTTTGCACAGTGTTTTGACAGCTCATTAAAGTTTATGCCAACTCCACCTTTCTGTCCTTTATGCTGCTTTCTCCAGCTCAGAGTTGCAAAGTGCTCCAGTCGATCACTAGTGATCATCCAGATCATCCAGTCCCTAGTGAGAGTCACTAGTGAGAGTTATAAATACAATGCATGAAGACAACTCAGTAACTTTTCGAACAATTTGTAAATAATTTCAAAATAGAGTTGGGCAATGCAGCCACAGAGTTTTCCAACTACACACAAACTGCTCCTTTTGAAGAATCATAGCAGTGATTTTAAAATGTACTTTTATGGATAGAGCATGACAATCAAAGGCTGTGATATATTCTTTTTAAATTCGTATATTAGTAATGAATATTGATAGTTTAGATCAGTGCTTGTGTTAGACATTTTCCATCACTGTCACAATAATGGAAAGCTATTCATCATTTAGACAGATTAGATTACAAAGATCAAAACATCATTTACTCTCTTGTCAGTGCAAATCATAAACAACAAGGAATTTTATAGCAACTTATCATTTTAGACAGTTTTATATATATCAAAACAAAGAAACAAAGTCTCCGACCTCTTGTCACATTATGCATTGTCCATTTATTGTTCAGACAAATGTTGACTTCATAAAAATGAAAAGGATTATCGGCTCTGAGAGCTGCAATAAATGATCTCTAGTTTTCATAGAGGAATAACTGGGTACAATCAGTTCTTTATGTGAAGGGAAATAGACAGATTCACTATTCACCAGTTATGAACGACACAGTTGATCATAAATACAAATGAATGGTTCTTTAATAAGGAACCAAAAAAAAAAAAAAAGTTTGTTGGTTGCAAATGATTTCGGTATCGGCATTGACCTGCTGTACGTGTGTGGTGTTCACAGGAACCAGGAACTCTGCAGAATGGGGAGGGAACCGCGAGCTGTACAGATCGTCACAGTGTCTAAGGATGACCACTCCTTCGCCCTGGACACCGAGGCTCTGTCTGAGATCCTGCTGGCTCCGGAGGTCCGCGACAAACACGTGGTGGTCCTGTCGGTGGCGGGAGCCTTCAGGAAGGGAAAGAGTTTCCTGCTGGACTTCATGATCCGCTACATGTACAGAAAGGTGAGTTGAGCTGAAATGCAATCCCCTGCTTGCACGCCGTGTCACAGATCACCAACTTTAAAGGGATTTACTGTGTCTGCTGCAGAAATACTTTTTTTTTTAAATGAATGAGCGTTTTTTTTTTACACGCTAGAAAGATACGCAGAGCAAAATAGGAGTTGAGCATTCACACTTTGGATTTGCTTTGAATGACAGTTTGAGAACAGGTCAGGATCAGACACGTCTCGCTTATCACGTCAACCGATGCCAAGCGGTTTGGCCCATAGGGGGGAAAAAAAAAAACGTTGGCCATTAGCGTTGATGTTAACATAAACATTTCTTCTTGTGTGCTATAGATATCGATGCTTTCCCATTCATCCAGTTGAAATGGATCCTGAGGTCAGCGGTCAGCTCGAGCAGCAGCAGACCTCGTTTAGGATTCACGTGATGATTATTAAGACATAAATATGTATAAATACTGAAATACTCCTCAACAATAAATTAGGATCTATTTCATAAAGTTTGAGTCACAAAAATGTTCTTGAATTCAGCACCAGAGTTAAAAAAACAAAACAAAACAAAGGAAACTAACAAACTGACTCTACTTTATTATTTTGGGAAATAATTTCACATTAGAAAGTGATCGATGCCTGCTGAGGGTTAAAGAGCAGCCCCGACGAGTTTGTCTTGTGCTGAAGGCGTGATAACCTGGAAAACCACTAAGTGTGAGACGAACACTCACGTTAGTGCTCCGCCCTGCCGCAACATGTGAACCAACAAGTTCACAAAAAGCTGCAATCATAATAAAGTCCATTAAGGAGTAGACACCCTCTTTATATTTTGTTGTCTGCATATTTTGTAAGCCATTGTCACAACAAGTGTCACACCCACAGTCTGGATGGATGAATCACTTACTATTTTTTGATAGCTCCAATATCTCTCCTGTAGCGCCCCCTTCAGGCACTGAACCATAGTCCTCATTAAACCAGGGCAGTGAAACAAACAACCGGCGAGATTATAATGACGTGAAAGCAGCACAGAGCACTAAGTGCCACTTTGTGTTGTAAATTATGCACAGCGGAGGGAATTTCCATTTTCACTTCAAACTAAAAGGTCTGATGTGGCTCTCGGTGCGGAAAATACATCTTCCAGTGCTCGAAGGAGACTGAGGCGGCCCGTGGCTCAGTTAGTAGAGTGGTCGTCTGTCAGTCATAAGGTTGCTGGTTTGATTTCCCATCTCCCTCTGCTCACACGCTCAAGCAGTGGAAAAGCTCCTAGAAATGAAATATATTCAACGTTTCCGGCACTGTCGCTGAAGATATAAGTGTATCCTGTTCCTCTGCAGGGTGGCGAGAACTGGCTGGGCGAAGACGACGAGCCTCTGACGGGGTTTTCCTGGCGGGGAGGTTCAGAACCGGAGACGACTGGCATCCAGCTGTGGAGTGAGGTTTTCCTTGTCACAAGGGGCGATGGAACAGAGGTGATCACACATCACCATGCCAGCTGTTTTGTTCAAAAATCTAAAAGAAACAAAAAACAATGAACATTTGTACCGAAACGTCCCAAGTTTTTCCATCTGCTCTGCTTCAGATCAGGGTAGCACAAGTCATCCAGGTTTGAATTTGAAGTTCCTGCCAAGTTGTGAACGTACTAAATAAATAAATAAAACATAGAATAATATAGTCAAAATGGGTTACAGGCAATAACAGCAGTGAAAAGGTGAGACTGATAAATCCAAGCTTTTTAGTTGAATCTTTGTTTCTACACAAGTGGTGATATGTTGAAATATTCCACTTGGCAGCAGCTGAACGAACACAGGTGTGTGTGTGTGTGTGTGTGTGTGTGTGTGTGTGTGTCGACATGTGCAGGAGGAGCTTTACTGAGATGAACCTGAAAAAATGCGCTGGCAACTTTCCTGCAGCTCTTTTTTTTTTCATCACTCATTAAAATCTGAGGCAACGTTAAGAGTCGTTGTTGCCTCATAGCTAAATTCCACAGATCTTCCCCTTTTTCCCTTGGACACTTCTACAAATTGCAAAGACACCTTATAGATTCCAGGTTCACTTTGCATCCGAATCAGTGCAAACTCGATCTCTGTGGGCGCGTTTCCACCGCACATAAAGTGACCGGAGCACATAGACCGCTCCGGTCCGGTTTTCCACCACAAGAATTGTTCCTAAACCGAAAACGACAGCTCTAGACTGGAAGGCTTTTTTCGGGCCTGATATCGCTGACCGTCTGCTTATTGGTCAGTGATTTCATGTCACGCCCTCAATATGTTAATATGTTGGCTGTATCTGGAGCTGCAACTCTGGGGTTCGTTCCGAGAGAGCGAACACACAAGCCGCTCGCCGCCGCTCTGCAACTTTGCAACTAATGCAAAGCGGAGTATGTAAACAACAACAACAACAGAGGATTCCTAAGGTCCAGATCTGCCGCCCCGTCACATATCTGCGGAGCCTCTCAGCCCCGCCTACATTTTAACCTTCCCACTTATGCTTTGCCGTATCGCTCCTCTCCATTCCTGCACTTTAGCGCGGTGGAAGTGTGTTAGTGTATTTCTGTCTAAAGCATTGTGAACTGCCTCGTGGCTGAGAAATTCTATTCAAATGAATTTGTTGATGTGTCCACTGGATGTTTGTGATTTGAATGATGGCATAACAACAACAAATCATGCTGCAGCACATCGTTCCTGCATAAAGTAGCAGCCAGAGGCCGTCAGATTCAGGTGTTGTGTACCTCTGTTGTCGCAGGTGGCCGTGGTGTTGATGGACACTCAGGGAGCGTTCGATGACCAGTCCACCGTAAAGGACTGCGCCACCATCTTTGCCCTCAGCACCATGACCAGCTCGGTTCAGGTGACTTCCCTCGTCTGGTTATCACTCATTGACATCCGCTCCAGTCAGGAGAGCTCACACTCTTCCTCTCTTGTAGATCTACAATCTCTCGCAGAATATTCAGGAGGACGACTTGCAGCAGCTGCAGGTCTGTTTTGTCTTTGTATGAGGCCATTTTTGATTCTGAACTTGTGCAGCAGTGCTTTTAAGATGATCGGAGTTTTAAGCTTCATGAAGCTAGTGATGATCAAGTCGGTTGAGGACAAACTCTTTCTACTTTGAGGAAGGGGAATTTGGTTGCAAATGTAATCTAATTATAATTTAAATATATACCTGCGGTTGCCTGGCTATCATCAGTAGTCTCAGTGTTAATGTGGTGTCGTGGCACTTCCTCCTCACAGCTGTTCACAGAGTACGGTCGTCTCGCCATGGATGAGATCTTCCTGAAGCCCTTTCAGGTGAATAGAAATCACAGCATTTAATGCACCGTAAATAATGAGGCGCTTTCTCTTTGTGTGCCGTCCACATGCATATTAATACCTCACCTCTCTTTGTCTTCCTGCAGTCTTTGATGTTTTTAATCCGGGACTGGAGCTTCCCTTACGAATACAAATACGGCTTTAAAGGGGGTGAGGAATTTCTGGACAAACGTTTGCAGGTACCATTTATGTTTTGTGGTCTTGGAGGAGTTGCTGAGTTGCTACCTACAGTACAAATAATCAAGTTGCACGTGGACGGTCTTGATAGCAGGTTTATGAATGTGGTTTTTCAAGGTGACTGACTCCCAACATGAAGAGCTGCAAACCGTGAGGGAGCACATCCATTCATGCTTCACCGACATCTCCTGCTTCTTGTTGCCCCACCCCGGGTTGAAGGTCGCGACCAGCCCCACTTTCCAGGGCCAACTTAATGGTAAAGTCCTAAAAATGTTCGAAGCTATGAGGGGCAATTAGTGTAAACGTTCCCATGGTTTCTACTTCAAAAGCTTAGGCTCTTTTATGTGAGTGAGCGGGATGCTCCACAAGCTGAGCTTATGTCTGTGTGTTTTTGCCAGATGTGGCCCCAGAGTTCAAAACCCAGCTGAAGAGTCTCATTCCTGAGCTGCTGCATGCAGACCGGGTGGCTGCAAAAGAAATAAATGGGAACAAAGTCACCTGCAGGGGCCTGCTGGAGTTCTTCAAGGTAACATCCTCCCCATCCAAACACGTCTACTGAATCCCCCGTCAGCTCCTCCTAACTCAGACTATCTTCCGTCCCCAGGCGTACATCAAGATTTATCAGGGAGAAGATTTACCTGAGCCAAAGACGATGCTCATGGTATGTGCGCTTGATGCTAGTGTCAACTTTGTTTTCTCTTTCTGAGGTTTTTGTGTCTCCACTCGCATGATAAACATGTCTGCCATCTCCCCAGGCTACAGCAGAGGCAAATAACCTGGCAGCTGTGGCCAACGCCAAAGATCAGTATTACAAGAACATGGAGAAGGTTAGTGTTTGCCATGTGGTGAATAAACGCATCATGAGAATGAACGGTTTTTAAAGTCAACTTAAATTTGGTTCATGTCCTCAGGTGTGTGGGGGAGATCTGCCCTACGTGAATCCGGACTCTCTGGAGGAAAAAAGCAGCTTCTTCGTCAAAGAGTCTCTCCACACCTTCTCATCCACCAAGAAGATGGGAGGACAGGAGTTCTGTGACCGTTACCAGTCACAGCTGGAGAAGGAGCTGGAAGAAATGTGGCAGTCCTACAGCAAACACAATGAGGTGAGGCCAAAGTCTGTTTGATTGCGCTCTGGATGAAGCTCCGTTTATTGACGTATTTTCAACAACCTGTCCAAAAGTCCAAAAACCTCTTTAGCGCCTTCCGGACTCCCGCCGTGCTCTTTGTCCTGGTCTGCCTCCTCTACATCCTGTCGGGTGTGTTCCTCTTCGTGGGCCTGTCGACCTTCGCCCTGGTGTGCGACTGCACTCTGGGCGTGGTCATGATGGCCATGCTGACGTGGACCTTCATCCGATACTCTGGCCGGTACAGACATGTGGGCGGAGCCATCGACCAGGCTGCAGGTGTCGTACTGGACCAGGTGAGAATAACCCAGCAATCGTTTGTGTTGAGGCTTTTACAAGTAAACCTTCATATTTCATGTAATGCAGCAGTTACAGCCACTAGATGGCGCAATTGGTGTGAGGAAGTTGTTTACAATTTCTGTGCATTACAACCGAGTTTAACGCTGTCGTTCAATAATCTGGACAGATTGAGGCTTACTTTGAAAATGCTACTCAGTCTTTTTTACATCAACTTTGTATTTAATCTAGTTAAGTGAGTGAAAAAGAGACACTGCAGGGAAGAAAAAAAACAAACAAAGTTTGATGCATTATTATACAATTTTCAACCAAAATGCCACAGTGACACTCAAACACCAAGTAGTGAAGTTTTAACCTTTTATCAGACATGCAACCGTATTTGTTGTTTAAAAAGTGACAAAGCATGACAGTTCTGCTTCACAATTCTCGTTTATTGACATAAACAATGACGTGAAGATGGTGCGCAGGGCCATCTGATCGATTTTGAAAACTTTATAAAATATAAAGAATTGTGAAACTGTTGTACCCATTAAACAAGATGATAGACGGGGCAAGTTTACCAATCTTTGCTTGGAATAACAGATTATATTAGAGGACACTAGTATTGTGTACCATTTTAGCCGGTTCTAAGCTTTTTCCACAAACGCTATGATTTTCGAAATGGCACGAAACCATGTTCATTTGTATTTTTAGCCAAATCAAAAATGTTTAGAGCTCATCTGAGCTCCTGATTCAAGATGACTGTCACGGAAAGTAGAATGCTAACCACTACACTACTGTGTGCTCTGCTGCGAAGTGCACTTGTCATTACTTTTCTGTGAGTACTCGAAATGTGTGACAGCGCCGCTTCCTGTGTTGATGTTCAGTTCAGTTACACAACTTCCTGAAAGCAAACTAGTCCTATCTTTATGAAATAAAAAGAATGGACAGAAATGTCATATTTTCTTGACTCTTCTCAGTGTGAGGTTCTGACGTGAGTTCACGGCACCACAATCAGGGTACCAGTTGAGATGGTTATGCATTACTGAAGTGAGATTGTAACCAGAATCCCACCGGTTCTATTCCCACACTTGACAGCTGACCACTGTCATCTTTGAGGAAAAAGTTGCGTCTGAAAAGGCCTCCATTCAGAAACTTGTACCAATTCAAACTGTGGAAACCCCAAAAGGTGACATCAGAAACACACTGGCACCTTCTGAATATAGTGTTGTAACCGTCGTCCGTGACGAGAAACAAACCTGCAACTAATGACAGAAGCGCGCCTGCTGTTGTTTCCTGGCTTGTACACTTCTCTTACCCCAGAAACCAGAAGTGCTATGAACTGCAGTTTCAGTGAAGCAGCCACATCCTCAAAACAAAAGTACTTGAACTACAACCTGCAGTTCAACCCAGAGCTTGGTCAGTTGAACCCTTGCCTGTTTTTCTCTTCTCAGGCGACCGTGGCGTTGAACAAGTCCAGAGGGGCGGGCGTCACTGAGCTGAAGAAATCCAGCTAGAGGAAGCCGTGTGGAGCGTCACAGTCTGGATGCAACACAAACCGCACACAACACAAGCACACATTCAGCACTTAAAGCCTTACCATACCACCCATTGGAACAAACTTGTAGCTTGAACACATTGGTACAAGGTAACCGTGTGATGCCAAATTCACCAGCGTCTCTCTCTCTCTATATATATACATAAATAAATATGCACATTTTCAGCCTCCAGGCAAAAATAACGGTGACCTGATGCGGCCGAGCAGAGGCTGAAACCAATCATTCCTCATACATCATACATCTGAAATCTAAACTGCCATCATTTTACAACTTTACTGTTGGTCTTAATCGACGAGTCAATGTTTACCTTTAACCTGAAAGAAACTCTTGGCTGTTGTGTTACAGCTGGATGCATCTTACCTTTTTCTCTCAGCTATGTGTTGGTCAGACCGAGGAAGTCAGGGTGCTTTTCAATCAAAGCTTCGGCAGCGTAAAAATGCCTTTAAACTTCTGGCTTTAAAGCGTGTACATTTACACATATTTCCGTGTGGCTATATTTTTTTACGTATCAGCCTTAAAGCATTCCACTCTGTTTGTATACTTGCTCTTTATATTATATAAAACAAAGCTTTTCTGAGGGGGTAAGTGTCATTATTCAGAGAGCAGAAGAGAAAAAAAAAAGCACTTTCTAAAGATTTTTAAGGGCTGTCTAAAAAAAAATGTACGTTTCAAATGGTTTATTGTTTTTCCTTGATGGAAATCTGTTACTCGTTGTTTAACCCTCAAAGTCAAACAAATACTGGGGAGAGACGGAATATTCCCCAAAAGTTTTTAAACTCCAACTTATTAAAACTAACATCCAGGAGCCAAAGAGTTAACTTTATTATTCTCACAAGAATATAACTGACCAACGTGCAGCATTCCTTCAAACTGTTTGCAGTTTGCTCAGAACACAAAAACATGTTAAAACAGACCAAAAAAAAAAAAAAAAAAAAAGAGAGAGAAAAAAAAAAAG
>OMNM01016408.1:21033-32224 GCA_900302745.1 Parablennius parvicornis | reverse complement strand
GAATTTCCACTGAGAATCTGCTGCACAAATTAACGGAGCAATGAAATGCATTTTTCTTCAAATGCTTTTATCTCAGCAGCATCTCACGCCACGTCTTCCTTCCTCATACCGACAGTCTGTTCTCATTGTCCCGACATTAACCTTCAGGCTTCGCAAGAATTTATTCTCTGTCAGACAAGTTCTCAGTCCACTTGGCTGGTCCCCATTATCTTCTGGGAAGTTTTTGGATATAAGTTCCTGTAATTGATCCAGAGGATCCGTTTAAGCCAAAGAAGCCAAAATTTAGACTCCTGACGGTTCCTCTATTCCAACTAATGCGCCACAATGACTGAAGTGAAGGCTGGCCGCAGTCTTTTGGTGCCCGCTCTACTGAGGAAAGCTTTAATTGACCATTAAGATGGTTTGTTTGTCCTTTTTCAGGCTTGTTGCCTTGCAACACATTTCACCTCAGGCATGCATATGATTTGTAAAAGGACGGGAGAAACAGGAACTACCATGATAAAAACATGTCCTCTCTTTTAATGATGCTCTTACTTGATAAACAAGTGGAGTAGTAGGGGGGGTTATGTGATCTCAGTCACTCGTACAGTAAATATGCACATCAAAATATCCATAAATCTTTAACAACAGGAAGCAACATGCTCAAAAAAAAAACTAATGGCCACAAGTTCTCAGCATAATATCACCTGCGTTACATTAGCAGAACCTACTTGATGAGTCTGTCATAAGCTCGGAAGAATCTGTTCAAATGTGAAGAGCAGAGTCACGTCCACTGCAGTGAACTGATTAGCAGATGTTTCCTGGGGATTTGAAATGTGGAGACGTTTAATAGGCACGTAGTGGATTGTTTCTTCTGGTTTAAAGTGGTGTATCAAGCTGTTGCCTTCACACACACCCAAAAAAAATACAAATGACCTCTTTTGGTCAATTCCTTTAAAAAAAAAAAAAATATTGGATTACACTCTGGATTTACTCTGAGGGGGAGATTTATTGCCACGGCCAGCTGGTGCAACAAGTTAGCTGGCAAAAATCAATTCACATGTTTTATGCTTCTCGTTGTTCGTCTTGTGAGTCTAATTTTGCAACTATTTGACTTTTGGCTGGAGTCTGCACACGATCGACATCTTTGCTGCCAACACACAGACGGCACGTTGGTTAAGATAAATGAGCTTTGACCCCCTCGGACCCCTCATGGGTGACTGGTTTGCATGCACAGTAAAGCATGTCTGTGTGCAGTCACATGCACAGGTTGACATGGGCCAGTGTTGCCGTGTCAGTTTCATTATCCAACAAAAGCAAACACTGCCGTTAAACACTAGTTTGTAGACTGTGTGTGTGTGTGTGAGGGAGGTCAATATGGCCAACACATGGTGATAATAATTTGTTCTGTAATGTGTGAAAAAAAAAAGATAAACAGAAATACTTGTAGTATCTTCGGCACGTGCACGTGCATTTGTGCACGCGTGTGCACGTGTGTGTATATCTGTGTGTGCCCTGTCCAATTAGGGCCATGGCATGTAGGTGTGTGTGTGTGGTCCTCTTCTAACATCTCCAACCACCAGCAGATGTTAGGTTGACCACCTCTGAGGTGGTACATGTTATTTCCATTGTGTGTGTGTGTGTGTGTGTGTGCGTGTGGTAGAGATTGTTGTGACTGGAAGCATAGCAGATAAAACACTGCTAAGACCACCACAGCCCTCACCCTCACTCTTCCTTACCAACACACACCCATTTGTGTTTCCATGATTTGTGAGGACATTCTAGTGACTTACATTAATTTCACAGCGTAACATAATCCCTCACTCTGATCTCCAGCCAAGGTTTTATAGTGAAATTCAGTGTTTTATGCTATGGGAACATATCTTTTCTTTTTTTTTTTTTCATCCATTCGCCACAATGAAACAAACAGATTTATGTGCCCACAACGTGCCGAATACAAGTGCACATACACAAACAGGCTGTGCAGACTACTGGGCACCAGGAGTAATTTTCTTTTTCTTTTACATAAATCCTCTCAGGCCTCTCAGTTGTCGGAGGAGGAGGACCGGAGAGAGGATGACAACATGTTTCCTACACGCACGCACGCCAATAACTGACAGTTGTTTGTTGAGACTTAACGCTACAAGGAAAATCATTCACTTTATAGTAACAGTGATTCCTGACAGATATCTAATTGCTCATTGCTATTTTTAATGTCAACAAGTTAAATGTTTCTTATCTGTTCGGTAAAACTCTCTCTGCAACAATAACACAATACGTCACTCTAAATCCTGCCTTGCACACTGGCAAGTTTGGAACAGGACGGAAACAGGGACTACTTTATCGCCTGGGGTCAGAGAAGATCATTAATAACTGACCAGAGCCATCTCTGTGTTGCGATGAACTCTAAAGCCTGACTGAAAAGACTCAAATAGATGGTAACTTGTTAAAATGCCTAAATCAAATTTTGCTACTGTCAAGGTGAACACGACACTTGAAACGTGTGAAACATCTAGGAATTGACTAAAACACTCAGGCCTTCATGTTTAAGCTTTTGTAGGCCGTTGTAGTGTTTAGCACTTTTCTCTCATAGAAGGAAGGTCTCAGGCGGGGCCCAATGAATTTCAGTGAGGAGTTTGCATGTTCTCCCTATGCGGGCAGTGTTTTTACTCAGCAGTATTTCAATTTCCTCCCACAGACCGAAAGCGTAACTGTCAGTCTCTGTATGTTGGACTGATGAATGGTACTGGTTGTTTGGCTCCTTTATCATGAGAACTTAAGGTTGATGAAGCAGAAATAACACCAATTAATAACAGGTATTGACTGTGATAATCTTTTTGAAGTTTCTCTGTAGGGTCAGCCCAGCAGCTATATATATTAACTATAACCATTACCACAACCACCTGAGACACTCATTTATTGGACTCTGTGCAATAATAATATATCATATATGCAATGTGCATGATCGTGTTTTGGCTCTTTTTAAACTTTTTTTTTTTTTAAAGCTAAATGCTACCTTCTTTTACACTTTTTTTTAATCTAACTCTCATTTTTGCACTGTGTGCTTCTCTGCTATTCTGCTACTGCTGTGACAATTAAAATTTCTCCATTGTGAGATCAATAAAGGATTATCTACTCTCTATTAGGTATCAATGATTGGTATCGATACACTAATTTCTGACTTGTCAATAACAAACTGCACTTCAAGAAGCTAAGAGTTTAAGTATAGACAACTTTTTTCCCCCACAACTACAGGTGCTGGCTGACTTTGAGTTTCTTTAAAAAGCTTCCTCACATGGCAAACATGAGCTATGGGAAGAGTGAGTGTTTTGGCAGGACATCCTTCCATAAATTTCAAATTAAACATCAACGACAAAACTGGACGGTTCCCTGCAGGAAAAGTCTGTCCTGGTTCTGCTGGGTCTGTCCGCCTCTCTCAGTGTCACTGCCAACACTTTTATTGGGGCTGATTGAAAATGAAGAAGAAAAAAAAGAGCAGGATATTTGCAAAGTGTAAAGAATGTAATTTTCCATACATAAACACTGATGTTAATTGGTTGCAGTCGCACCATGTTGCATGTCGCCAAGTACAAAATCCAACTGATGCATGACTGAGTTCATGTAAGGCTTTATTTAGAACAACACTTACATAGTACAGAAACGTTTAGTAGAGTACATAACACATAACTTTACATTACTGTCAGGGTTCAGGCTGTCTGCTAACTGAACTTAAAAGGAACTGCACGTGTTTTCATTTACGCTGACTCTTCTGCTCAGGCTACATTTTGGGATAATGTGAATAAAAAAAACAAAACACCAGATGTGTCAATCAGGAGGGAAACCTCAGATTACCCATGTATCAAGTGAGCCACATTGCATGAGGGATCCTTCTCCAAAATAACAGTCACGGTCAAGCCTCTATTTCAATTTTTTCGTTACGTTTCTTTTTCGATAGAGACGTGTGGTTTGCACTGGAAAGCCAGTTCACACACAAGCTGCTGAAACTTTCACAACAAAGAAACAATGAAGTGTGGTTTCACTGTTTGGATTCTAAAAACTCCAAGTATTTTTTTCACGACAGAACTCAAGTACGCACACAAGGCGTCTCGATTATGTTCCTATTTATTTTCCAAATACTGTAAAGCCAGTGTGCAGACGGCTGCTCGGACAGACTTCACAAGGGACTGCAGCAGAGACATCAGTTTGGCTTTAATTACCACAAGAACTGCAAGTTATTCTTATTTTATGACAAATTTTACAACTAGTTTTTGAAGTCATTGTCATTTCTTTCGCACAGAAACCCAACAATGGACTTCAAATAACAAAAACCTGCAACGTTTTTGAGTATAGTAGGGGGGAAATATTAATTAATGTCCAAGATTCAGCTGTGAAGGTTACAGACTCCCTGCACCACCTGGTGTTCAAAGAGTAGAATTTAGAAGAAAAAAAAGCACACGGACAATAATCACCTGTTTTATGCTGTTGTTTGTTTGTAATTTAGTTTTTATAGACAACTAAAAATGCATTGAAAATAATCCTACTTAGGTTATTCTAATGATAAATCTCATCAGTATATCAAAGAACAAAACAAATTAAAATATTAAGGTACTTGCAGGTAAAACCTGTAAAATTAACTTTAAAACAATTTTTTTTTTCACCTGTAGGGCTTCACAGAGTGAAAATGTGTTTACATCTTTACTGGAATAAAAATCAGCACTGCCATAGTTTTCTTCTTCCAGTAAATGCGGACTCTTAAACACAGCCTGAGCTGAGTCACCCACCAGATGGAGGCTCTGAAAGGACCGAGCTGTAATGAGTGGAAATCTGGATGAAGTCCTGTCAGGAAGCACCAGCTCCCTCCCAGTATGTTGCACCTCTTTGGGAAGAAAGGTTCCTCAACATGTAATATGTTGTTCTGGTTTATTTGTGAAACAGTAATCTACTTTTGGTGCTATGGGTTGATACATTTGATTTACTGTTTCAGTAATACAGAATATTAGAACTGTTTGTCCTCTTCTTGTTGGATGTTCTGTAACAGATGTTCAGCCTGCAAAGAAAAAAAAAAGAAAAAAATCAGCTGTTGTATGAGGTGTCACTGCAGCAGAGGTCACAGTCCTGATTTGTTTATACGTGTTTTATCTCTTACAGACGTGATTTTAATAAGTGGCACAGTGGATGTGTGATTACCAGAAAGTCCACGGGGTCCTGGGGTTTTATCTTGCTGCAGTCTGACATGGCAGCGACCAGTGAAGGCATCACATGCTTCATCAGATAGTTTCTCAGAGGAAGAGCTCGGGCTTCCAGTAGCTCCTCCTCCTGGCGCTTCACCTCTGACAAGTTCTTCTTCTAAATGTAGACATTTTAGCGTTAATTAGTGTGTTTCTCCTGCTGTGACGCTCTTTCTTTAAACCCGTGTGAATGTTAAATACAAACTTTTCCTCTGAACTCACCCACTCCTCGTACTGAGCGGTCATCTCAGCCAGTTGCGCCTCATTCCTTCGCTTCCTCTCAAAGAGCTGTGCAGCCTGTTTCTGCCTCTCCTCCTCCTCTTTCCTCCTGTCCACCTCCTCCTGCTCCTCTGGACTCAGGCCATAGTTCTTAGGAGGTCCGACAGTCTCTGTGATCTTCTTCACAACGTCTCTGTACGCTGGATCATCTGAACTGACCTCTTTGAGAGGAGCAAGTCAAACAGAACACAATCAAAATGGTGACATCTCCAGTATTCTGGCTTAAATTCTACCATGTGTATCTCAAGAAAATGTTCGTGTCACATATAATTTCATTTGACAAACGTCTCTTTTGGTGATAATCCTTCTTTTTCTCTTCTTGAAGGTGAAACGGTAAATATCTAAGTGTGTGTGCATCCCAGCTGCGATTTTATTGTATTTATATATTTTATTGACTTTGTCTTGTTTGATCCTAGATGGCTGATATGTAACAGTTTAGAGTCCTACCAATTTCCTCTGGGTGAATCTCAAGCTCATCGAAGTAGCCCAGTACGGAGTACTCAGCCTGACTGAGCTGTCGGTATTGCTTCAGGCGCCCAACGAACTCATCCTGAGTGTAGTGCATCTCCTCTGCCACGCTTTCTGGAAGCTCTTGGACTCTTTTTATGAGGAAATCGTCCGTTGCTTGAAGCTCAAAAACATGCTCTGTGAAACATATGAATACAACTATTTGAGAACTTTGATGATTTTCTATTTGACTTTCATGGTGAGTTCATTTCAAGAGAACAGCAACAACCTGGAGTGATCTTCTTGTCGTAAACAGGGGTTTTCAACACCAAGTCCAAATCCAGGTCTTCTTGGCTTTCCACTGAAATTAAAAAAAAAAAGCCATCATACACAAATATTTTTATACAAGTGGTTTCATGGCTGAAACTCACCGGAGAAAATCCTTTTAGCGTCTTCGTAATTTTCAAAGATGCCATCCAGTACAAATCCTTGGTTGTTGCATCGCTTGGAATTCAGTTTTTCAAGTAAAATCTCAGAAATCAAATGAACCGGTGCACCTGATACAAGAAAAGCACAATATGAGGAGCATTTTCTAAAATCAACACTCCTCCACAAGCAAAATGGCCTGTGTGACAAAAGTAGGAACTCTCTCAGGCTTCAGACTTGTGTCTCTGTCACAGAGTAATAGTAGCATGTCTTTCTCATAATCCTCAAAAGCTTAAATAGAGCACTCACAAATGTTGCACAAATGAACAAATGAAGTTTCAGAGTTTCGATTCAGAGGTAATGTCTAACCTTGATTTTGAATCATGCTTTCCTCAATATTTCTCAGTTGGTTCTGTGCAGCGGCTGCCTCCTCTTCATTGACCAGGTCACGGTCAGTCTCATTTGATAGCTCCCTCTGCAGCACATGAAGAGCCACTCTTTCATGACAGTTTTTACCACAAATCCCCACAGGGGGGCAGTATGTGGATTCTGTTTCCATGACAGGTGAAAAACGAGATGAAACTTGACTGACCAGTTCCGTCATCTTTCCTTCCAGGAGGGCTTTGAACTTGATGTGGTGTATTTTGTAATGATGGCAGAGCTTCTCTGCAACACTGGTTTTGCCCACAGCAGGAGGTCCAAGCAGGCAGATTTTAACAGACTATAAAGAAAAAGAACAAACCTGGTTCACAAAAGACCAACTGCAGCTGTCAGTCTGTTTTATTTTTATATATAGCACCTCTATGAGGTGTGAAATGTGGCAAAAGTGTTCATTTTAAGAGCTCCAGTACTCACCAGGAGTTGTCTGGTGTCTTTGTATTCCTCCACAATGCTCTCCATGTTTTCAACTATCCCGGCCTCAGACACCCATTCAAGCTTGAGAGAGTCCTTGATGATGAAAGCTTCCAAACGGAGGTTGATTTTAAGGTACTCCATTTCCTCTGGCTGCAATGGGAAGCGTTAGTAATGTTCCAACATATACTTCTTACTGAAATGTCACCATTTGTGATTCAACACAAACAGCAGGCATCTTTATTTAGTCAAAACAAATAAATAGATTGAGGACTCAATAAATAAGACGAGGTCATGTTATAGTCATATATAGTATAGGTTCTGACTTACATGTTTTTAGCTTGTAAATATTATCAAAAAGGTGAATAAATAAAAGATCCTTAAAGTGTTCTTTATCAAATACAGAGTTAATATTCTTTTATAAAGCACTAAATGGGAAATGAATGGTAATGAATCATAAAATATAAACGCAATAAAACCAAAATGCAAGATGACTGCTGACTTCCTTTTAGTCTTTACCAACATATTGAATCAACAAATTGTGCGTTAATTTATCAAGTGCTAATGAAGACAAATCTTAGAATAAACCTCAGCTTGTGTCATCATCATATGTAATATATAATTACAGTTCATGTTCTAACTGCTTTAGGAAATAAGGGGTGAAGAAACCTCTAAACCTCTAAAGCTAAGGACATTAAAAGTGATGCTTGATGGGAAACTGGCACAGAATGCAGTGGTTACTACAGTGTGCTGAGAGGAAACATAGTCAGGGGAAGTAGAAAAATGTAACTCAAACTATGAAACCATTTACTTTACCTTGAATGCCTTCATAGCGATGGCGTCCTGCTCTGGTAATATCTGGGTTTGTTCTGGCCCAAGAAGATCGCTTATCTTCTACAAAGTCAAAGACAAAAACAACATTTACATGAATATTATATATTTTGCCCTCAAATAATTAGAAACATACAACCAATGACACGAACTCAGGTGGATTCTACTGTTTGATTACAACCATGTTTGACATGTGTAGCATCACTTTAAAAAGAAAAATTACCTGCACGATGTCACCTAAAGTATTCATCGAAGAGTCAATAGCAAGAATGTACTTTGACTTAGGCTTGAGAGCAATAATATTTTCAATCACCCTGTGAAAGAAACACACATCTGTTCAGTTCTGTACCCATTCCTTTGATTAAAAAAAAAATATATGTATGTATGTATGTATGTATGTATGTATGTATGTATGTATATATAGACCATGCAGTTAATTATAATCACCCTCCAAGGTCATATACGTGAATCATGGGAATGTGATTTGTGCCATGCCCAAAAATAGGAACTTTTGGAAACTGCATCAACCAGGACACCTGTTAGAAAACACAAAACAGTTTGTGCTGGCAGCATGAACTAAGTAATGAGAAATATAATCATGATCATGTAAATATCTACCTTAAAAAAGTAGTGAAAGAGGTTCTCCCCTCGTCCATACTGAACACCACTACCTATGACGTAACCCTTTAGTTTGCTGTTCTTCTGTACAATTGGAAAAACAACAAAAAACAAAAGACAGTTAATTTTTTTTTTGGTCAGATTCTAGATGCACTTATGGTCTGCCGTTTTTATAATCTGAGTACGTCAGATTAGCTCATGTTAAAGCATAAGCTGCATTTAACTATAGGAATGTACAAATTTTTTCTAATCCACCTACTCCTCTGGCCCCTTTCAACACAAGTTTCTCCAGGATGTGGTGTTGTCTAAAGATGGGATGAGGCCTCTTCCGTCTGAACTCTTCCTCTGTTAGCACAGCCTCCGGGTCATCCTAAAGAGCAAAAATATAAAAAGGTCACCAGACAAGCTTTATCAACCTTCTCAAATCTGAGAGCTCCTTAAAATACAAAACAAACTGTTGAAGACGTCCTGAATATTCAGTTTCCAGTCATGTTGTTTATATTGAACAGTACTTTTAGAGCATGTCCTGTGGACTCCTCACATCTCCGTGATCAAACAAGTGCCTGTGAGCACCTGCAGCCGAAATCTACCCTCTGAACTCACCGGAATCTGAGGTTTGGTCATGGCCCATGTCATTACAGAGGAGACTAGGATAAACGTTTTACTGTATTCAAAGTTCTCCATCTCATCACAGAGGCCTGTTTTGCAAGGGAAAGAAAAGATGCAGTCAAAAATTAGTATAAATAATTGAGAAAGTTCTCATTCTATCCATCCGTCCTGACTCTTTTACCTGTAAACGCCCACGTTGCTTCTTCAATCTGTTGTTGCGAAGTCGTTTCTGAGATGTTATAAACCACTACGTCACACTCCAACAGGTGCTGAAAAAGCCCCTCTCTGGTTGGTGACTGCAAAAATCAAGCAAAATAAAGACACTCACTGTACGTATTTCTATAATTTAAACATCATTTTCATTGAAAGATGTTACAGTACCTGGTAGAAAAAAAAGAATTGTTTTAAATTGGGTATTGCAATCAAAATGACTAATGACTGAAAGTGACTGTACTATGTCCTCATATCTATATGAGTTACATCAGGAATCTTCTTTTTTTTGTATTGAAACATTTTCTGTATTTTTTGAAGGGAAAAAAGGAAGAAAATTGAGGGCCGCAAAAAACAAATTGTCATTGTGTCGATTGAAAACAAAATTAAATCTAAAAATGTCTACACACTGAGCCACCCCACTAAAAAAATTCTAGCTTTGGCACAAGAATATATTTAAAAAGAAGAAATGCTTCAAATTAGACCAATATATTTACAGAGGGGAACATTTTTAAATTATGAAACCACCAGACAAAGAAATGTCCTTTGAATGCCTGCTTGTCTTCAAGCTTACCTCATATTGTTGGTACAGTAATTTTGACTTGTCCTCACTGCAGGAAGGAGACACAGTTCCCACCACCTGAAAAGCAGCATTAGGTCCAAGATCGTCTGACGACTCCTCGGATATACAAGCTGATAAAAACTGTTCAATTAAAACAAACAAACAAAAAAAGACTCAGTGTGTGGTAAAATAACAATACAGATACATAATACTTTTTTCTTTTTTTTACCTCTGCAATATTCTTGGAGGAATATTGGTGGACGTCGTTGACAAAAACTCTTTTTGTTCGTATCTTGTCTCCCATTTTTTTAACTGAGGAGAGGTACCAATCTGCGAATAAGGAGCGCAGCCATTTCTCTCTCTACGCTGGAAGAGAAATCTCTATACAGGAAGTCTTCATTTTTGAATGTTTTTTTTGTTAATTGATTTATATGAAACATGAGAAACAAATAAAGGAATGACAGAAAGACACATTCATATACAAAGTAAGTCTTCTTAGTGTGTTGCATCTCCAACAGGAAGTCACATAATCTCCATCGCTTTGTGTAATAATTCAGCATAAAGTAGCCAGTTCAATACTTTGTTTTATATAAGTACATCACCAGTCAATTGACACACTTTTAGTAACTTTAAGTTGTCTGTAAAACTGAATCTTTATCGTGTCTCACAACTCTACACAGGGAGTTACGTTGTTCTAGTAGAAGTTAAGTCTTCTCCATAAGAAACTGCTGCAGAAACAAGAATTTTGTTCTTCTATGTGTGTTTATTCCAAACTCAAAGGAAATTAGACGCACAGATGACAGTATTTGGAAGGTCGGGTCACGTCACAGATGATGTGATTAAATTAGTAGTCGCCGTTGTTTGTTTATTTGGAAAAGTAAATTAATGGGGAGTTATATAATTTAGAGGAATTTTGAGGGATAAAAGTCATTAGGATCCACACTCCAGACTAGTAGGTGGCTGTAATACGCTATTTTATTGTAAGGAGGAGGAAGAGAAGGAGAAGGAGAAGGAGAAGGAGAAGAAGGAGAAGAAGAAGAAGAAGAAGAAGAAGAAGAAGAAGAAGAAGAAGAAGAAGAAGAAGAAGAAGAAGAAGAAGAAGAAGAAGAAGCCATATGTTTAATTTATTTTGGATTGAGTATAGAAAATG
>OMNM01016407.1:2688-17145 GCA_900302745.1 Parablennius parvicornis | reverse complement strand
ACATCAACCCAGGGGCGAGGGGGAGGAGTTACATAATTTCTACCTTCATGCTAAGGTAAAGTTTCTGTTAATAATTTTTCGTTAAGAAAAAGTTTGTTTCTTTTTCATTACAGAAAAATACATTTTTTACTACGGAAAACTTTATTATTCTTTTTAGTGAAAGAAAAGTTTTGCGGTTTTCACCGCTTTGTTAAAGAAAAGTTTTGGTTACCTCGACGTCGGCCGGTGTCAGCTTGCAGTTGCGGACTAGCATTATGGTGATGATGTCAAGCGTTGTTTCGTCCAGACGTTTACGAAGAACCTTCACCAGCTCATCGGTGATCTCCGGACCTGAAACCATCAAATCCTACTCGCTAGCGGCGTTCATACAAGCTTTATGAAACCAAGACTGTGAATCAACAGTATGGTCCTACAGCCTCTCTCTACATCTCTTTACCCCTCTCTCCAACTCTGCCCCCCCACCTCTCTATGTCTCTTTCTCTCTATCTCTACCCCTCTATCGCTCAACTGACCGCTCTGTGGCCTACAGGCCAGCAGGAGAACTGCAGCTCCTCACCTGCGTCTCCCACTCCGTGCACCAGCAGCAGGATGTGTTTGTCCACTGGGCCTGGGGGTCTGGATCCATCCTGGGGGGGTCTGGATCCACCCTGAGGAGGTCTGGATCCATCCTGGGAGGGTCTGGACCCATCCTGGTGGGTTCCCGATCCATCTGAGGGTTCTATGATCCCATCCTGGGGAGCTTTAGAGCCATCTGGGGTGGCTCTGGTCCCGTCTGACAGGTCTCTGGTTTCATCCAGGGGGTCTCTCGTCTCCTCCGGGGGGGCTCTGGATCCCTGAGTTCAACAAACATGGCGGCGTTCTGATTAGTGTTTTTATCGTCTTACGGTTTCTTTTAATATCTGAAAGCACCAGACAACTGTTAATGTTCTGGCTACACTTTCATCCAGAAACCAGTTGAAGCTGCTGTCATGTGGTGGAGACTAGGGCCGGAGCCTGATGAGCCGACCAGAGCATGTCCAGGCCTTGTACGCGCCACTTCCTGTTTCAACATCAAACTTTGTGGTGGGGGAGTGGCCAGGGCCTCAGACTTTTGGTCATCTACCCATTTTCTAGCCACAGAAACCATTTTCATGTATTTCGGATTTCCCCCTTCGGACAAGTTCACTCTAAAATATTTGTAAATTTGGTCCAAAATTGGCAAAAAAACCCCCATATTTTTCAAAATGGCCTTCTTGTTGAGTTTTTGATCGAGGCGAAAGACGCTTTTCTGCGTGTCTTGTGGTGTTGCAGACATGTTCCAAACTTTGTAGCCCGACTTGAAACAAAATCTAGAAAATTTGTAAATTTGGTCCAAAAGTGGCCAAACCCCCTGCCCAAAAAAAAAAAAAAAACAATGGCTGACTTCCTGTTCAGTTTTTGGAATGTGTGAACTTTGTGCATTTTGTTGTGTTGCATACGTGTACTGAACTTCGTAACTCTTGGGGAAACAGGTTCAGTTTTGCGACTGTAGATTCTAGGTGAAAATTTAGCCGGGTAAGCTCACCATGAAGTCATCAGACGGCTCCTGACTCCGCCCCAGGGCGACAGACCTCGGTGTGTGCAGGTTTCCATCCACGTCGGAGTATTTCCCCGTCAGCGACGTTTCACAAAGCCTGACAATAAGAAAGTCATTACTAACTAATCGACTACGACTTCACGAGTATTACACTGTGAGACTGACCGCAGGTAGAAGACGGACTTGGTAGATCGTTCCTGGTAGACGAACATGTTCTTCCTGTTGACAACGCAGAACGAGTTCAGGACGGAGCGCAGAGCCTGCATCGCTGGAATGTAGTGGAAACAAACCGTTAGCAACAAACCAAAACGTTAGCCAGGCTACCAGGCTAGCAACAGAACAAAATTTTAGCCAGGCTAGTGGCAGAACGAAATGTTAGCCAGGCTAGGAGGCGAGCAGCAGAATGAAACGTTAGCGAGGTTGAGTTCACTAAAAAATGTATGAAGCGTTTTAAGTCCGTTTACACGACAAACGGTAAAATTAATTTAGCATTTAGGCCCAATACTGTCAAAACAACGTTGAAAGTGAAAATGTAAAAACGTGTTCACTTGAAACATCATTGATGAAACGTGAAACTTTACGTAAACAAAAACGCAAAAATTATTCGTTTTCAGTTGAAACGTCGTTGTGGAAATGCAAAACTTTTTGTTAACAATAAAAGCACAGCATTTCCTCTCGAGGTGTAGCCTTGGAGTTAGCCAGGGGTGGACGAGGCTAACCTCGGGACACGCCCATGTTGGCGGCCATCTTGAGTCGGGGGTGGATGTGGATGGTGGTTGTCCAGACAACATCGCAGGCAAAATGTCCTGGGATGAACTGCATGGTGGCAGCAAGGTAATCCCGCGCTGCGTAGCTGTCGTCCGCCACATAGTCTACGCACAGAACGGAACAGGGTCAGATCCAGATTCAGGACCAGATCCGGTCCAGGTCTGGGATCCAGTCCGTGTCTTACCGTCCGACGTGTTGAGTCGTTGCCTGTACAGAGGCTCGTTCTTCCAGATGTCGTCGTCGCTTTCGGCAACTAGCAGCGTGTTGCACACATGACTGTCATGGAGGTCCTGCAGGAGCATGCGCTGCACACACACGCACACACACACACACACACACACAAAGTTTTACCGTAATCTTGTAAACAGACCCAAACAAGTGGCTATGTTGTTTCTAGATGGTTCTTCTACCTGGTTGACGACTCGGCAGATTTCTCCGATCCGTCGGACAAACGTTTGGTGAAGATGAAGATACTCATCCTCCTCTTCCTCCTTCTTCTCTTCTTCACCTCTCGTTTCTTTCTCCTCTGAGAAACACCTGATGAAGAAGACATTTCCACAACAATGTAATGAAAAAATGCATGTTTTTACATTGATGTTAACAAAAAGTTTTGTGTTTTTCGTCAAGGGACGTGTGATGACCAGGTGTCATATCATTTTATACCACTGGGTGTCAGTGGTGAGTTGATAATATTTTCTGTAGAACCAGAAAGTGTTGCTGGAAGGAACAGGAAGGGAACAAGAAGGGAAAAGGAGGGAACCAGGAAATGCTGAACCTCAGAGGATGGAATAATGAATGAAGTACATCCCAGAAGAGTTACGGTGCATCTTGTGAATCCAGCAAACAACAGAATGCTTTCACATTTTTACATGACATTACATCGTCCACAACATTTTGAAAACGATGTCCATTTACCCGATCTTTTTCAAAAAGTCGTGTCAGTACTTTCTGCTTCTTGTGCGAAGGTATTCTCACAGGAAGTGGGTGGGACTTCCTGGACTCACCTGGAGTGTGAGTACACCTTCACTCTGTCCTGGTGAATCTCTACAATCAGCCAGAAGTCGGGCATCAGCGGCGACTGCCACTCCACTTCATCCGGCGTCGTACTCTCGCACTCCGAGTCACTGCTGCCCCCGTCGTAGCCTGAACCAGTACAACACCAGTATGAATCTTCAGCTACCTACACTGAGTACCGATACCAGTACAAACCTTCATCTACTGATACCGAGTACCAATACCGAGTACCGATACCAGTACGAACCTTCATCTACTGATACCGAGTACCAATACCGAGTACCGATACCAGTACAAACCTTTAGATCAGGGGTGGGCAAACAACAGCTCGCGGGCCTAATCTGGCCCATTAGTCTTTTTAATCCGGCTCGCCAGAGGTTGGTACAGAAATGCTCAAATTGCCCATCATATAATCAAGGCGGCATAATTTTTGACCTGGTCCTGCAATACCTGGCGTTTCACCAGGTGGTGCATTAGGAGCACTGAATTCACAGTGACACGAAAGAAGAAAATGAAGAAGAAGGCTTCCTCAACTGCCGCTTTCTTGCATCAGACAGCGTTCCAACAAAACTAAATGCAATTTCTAAAGATGTGGTTAGCGATCGTTATAGTCCTGTAGCTGCGGTAGCTCCAGAGCACCGCAGTCTATAGTCTCAACCAGGCCGTGCGGAAGTGCTCGCAGGTGGTATCTAAAATTAAACAAAGACAAGGAAGTAGAGCTAAGCTAAAGCTAACACCACTAATGTCACTAATGTGCGGTCTGTAATGAATGAGGAGCTCTCGTTGCGCAGAGAACACGCGGGCCACGTGTGCGCAAATGATTGTGTCCATGCTTCATTTCGGGACTTGCGGCAGCACGCGTTCCATAACGTAACATAATGATCCCGAAAATATCTTCATTTCTCGCCGTGGCATTCTCATCATTTGCTTTAAAATTGTGATTGTTCAGACCTGGAGATGGAGGATGCCCCCATTCGGCTCTGGCACATTGCGCATGGCATGCGCATGGCATGCACAGGTCGTGTGGTCACAAAATTTGGGCTGCGCGTGCTTGACCGCAGTGGGGCCGCAGGGGACTCAGCGCAATGGGGCGGATGACGATTTTGACGCCACTGCGCATTGCGCACACGCAGCCGTGCCAAGCATGAGAGGCCCTTAAATTGGACAAGATACAACTCCACATTACTGAAAGATACTTTTGACTCAGAAGCTGTCGTCGGGTGTCAGAAGTTATATAGACGCACCTTTACACAGCTGGCTGGCTACACCATTATACCAAGCTCTTAGCAAAAATTCTGCTTGTTATCATGTTTCCCACGTCCAGCGCAGTCACAAAACAATAGCGATCGCCAAATGTACCTTTGGAAGTCTACGTTTATTTTTGTTGAACGCTGCCCGACACTCAGTATTTTCATGTTAAATGGGTGTAACCAGGTGAGAGTACTCTGGTTCCCAAGAAAGTGGAAGTTGAGTGATGTCATGTGAATAGGGTCATAGACTCTGAAATGATCTGCAATAATGAATGGCCCAAAGAAAAGAAAGGTTGAAGTGAGTGGCGAGTGTTTAATAAGGAATGGACGAGTAAATACCTATTCACTGAAGTCAGTTCAAAGGTTGAATGTCTTATTTGCAATGTTGATTTGTATGCATCCAGTGCTGACCAGTCCGTCTCACATTTTAAACGTCAGTGTGGCCCCTGGGCCAAAATGTTTCCTTTAGCTACTTGATACCAAGTACCAATACCATTACTAACCTTTAACTACTGATACCAAATACTGATACCAGTAGTATCCTTCAGGTACTTGATATTAAGTACCAATAGCAGTATTAACTTTAGCTACTCGATAGCAAGTACCAATACAGTATTAACGTTTAGATACTTGATACCAAGTACCAATATCAGTATTAACCATGTGCTACAGATACTGACTACCGATTCCAGTGCTACCCTTCAGTCAGCAACACCAGGTTTATACTTAGTTCCAAGTTCTGATATCAGTACTAACCTTCAGCTACCGATACTGAGTACCAATACTCACCCTGCATGTCAGAGTCCAGGCTACCCTGGCTGGAGACGACACTCTGGATGCGACTCGGTCGGAGTTTAACACCACCTGAAAAAACAGAAAAACATAGTTATTTTTGAAGAATCGGGGCTGTAAGCTAAGTTCAACCATCATGGATATTATATTGTTGACAGAAACAGCTAAATGACTCGGCCCTGTTAGCACAACATTTTCAGCTTCACTGAGTGTTTTGAGGTCCATTTACACAATATCGTTAAAACTTTCGTAGCGTTCTGTGAAATAACATTGAAACTTTCGCAGCATTGTGCGGGGTAAAATCAAATCAAATCACTTTCGAAGCGTGTTCTGGGGTCAACCTTTTAAGTGAAAACACGTTTTTATGTTTTCTTTAGCTCCGCGTTTCTATGACAATGTTTCATTTGTAAACTTAAGATAGCGTTTTGGAGTAAGTGAAAATGGAACGTTTTGAAAACAATGCGAGCGGACTACAACGTGCTCAATGGATTCATCATTTTTGGCATTTCTGTGGAAATGATAATGAAACAGGAACGTGTTCTGACTCACTGTGAGATGCGGACTGCAACGACTCGACGAGGCAAGTGCTGGACGGGGTCTTGGGCGGCGAGCCAGACTCGGCAGCACTTTCGGTCCGGGTCTGACCAGCGGTGTCGGGGACTCTGGGTTCCGGGTCTTCACTGGGGTCGTCTGGGTTTTGGGTTACGACCTCCTGCCCTTCAGTCTCCAACATTGTGCCGTCTGGCGGGACCATGGGGTACCTTGAGGATTCCGTTAGGTATCTTGAGGATTCCGTTGGGTACCTTGAAGATTCCGTTGGGTTCTTTTGGGGGTACTTTGGGGTGTGGATCCTCTGGCGATGTAGCCTACTTAGCGACACGTAGTAAAAACCTTCCTGGACACTGTTCAGCACATAGCCGGGGAACGACATGTGGCGGAACTCCTGTGGAAACGACGTACAGATTATCAGTGGGAACTAAAAGCTAGCGGTGGACAACTCATTGGGCGTTCTGACCTCTTTGAACTTCTCCAGGGACCGCTCTGACCCAAACACGAACTGCAGCGGGACGTCCTCGCAGTGGCAATGTGGCCGGCCAGCAGACCGCACCACATGCTCTGCCACTTTGCACAAAGTGGCGGCGTCGATAACACGTGAGCGGCGCAACGCAGAGACGATCTCATCCTCCAGCAGCCAGCGGATCTGAAAAATAAAAAACAATGGTAAAAGTAACATCTGGGGATAACCGCTACCAAACTGATTTGTTTACATGGCAACGCTCAGGTCAAAGCACATAGTTAAAGCATTTTAGTCAAAAGTTTTGCATTTTGGTTTGAAAACATGGTGGAAACATTTTAAACTTGAAAACGTCACAGAAATGTTACATAAAGTTTTCAATTCAAAAGGACATAGATATGTTACATAGTTTTTTCTTGAAAGCGTTGTAGAAACTTTATCTTACAATATGCTAAATATGGAAATGCAAAACTTTTCTTTAAGGAAGATGGAATATTATGTGTTTTCACCTTGCGAGAATGTAATGTACGTTTTTTCACATTAAACACATTCTTGCTTGAACAGAAATTGAGCCTCACCTCGTCCATTGTGGCCAGAATCGCAAACTTGTGCGGCAGCGGCAGTTTAGCTAACGGATCTCCGGAGACCCTGGAGAGAGACTGGAGTAAAATACAGGACCAGAACCAGGACCTGGACCAGGACTGGACCTACCCGTCCCCTCCAGTTCCTCGTAGACCTTCCAGAACTGCCATGAGCTCCTCGTCGGACCGGTACGACGACGGTTGTACAGGCGACCGATTCAACGACACACTGCTTTCTGAGGCGTACCTGCGACGTAAACAACGAACCAATTGTACAATTACAATGAAGCAAACATCACGTAGTAATACAACTTCCTGTTCGTTTTCAACTGGAAGCTTAACGTAACATTAGAACTTCGGTAGCATTTAGTAAAAACTTAACAAAATAAAAAGAGATGTCGGAATGGAAACCAGCTCTAGCCTTAGAGAGACTTGCCTGTTGTGGTGAAAGTCATTCACGACTTCGATCTCCAGCGGTAGCGTCAACACAAAGACGTCCAGTGTGACAGAGAGTTCGTTCAAGTCCGCCAACCGGAACGACTCGGCATTCTCCAGACAGCCAATCAGCTCACCTGCAGAGAGGACACCATTTTTTTAGCACTTATCGTAGAGTGATGACACGCCATGTTGTTACGATTTATCGCAGTTTCGAGGCTACCAGTGATGTTTCTAGCTGTGATGATACTGGTTGTGATGCTACTAATTGTGACGCTACCAGTGATGTTACCAACTGTGATGCTAGCAGTGATGCTACTAGCTATAATGCTAGCTCACCAAAACAGGTTGGTAGCGTCGTTATTGGTGTGGAGCCGTGGCAGTTCTTCACGTTAACTGAACAGGTGATATGGAGGAACATGGGCGGCATGTCGGGTTGAAGCTCAGCCCCCGGCAGAGACTCCGCCTCCCCATCCAGGATGCTGAAAGAGTCTTGGTCCTGGTTCACGGTGTTGGAGTCCGACAGGGACCGGGACTGAGACTGGGAATCGTCTGAATCCTGATGTTCCGCCGCCGGATGCTCCTCATACTCCACCAGCAGGTCAGTATCACTTTCAGTTAGGACGCAGCAGCCCGACGCACTTTCTGCGTAGAAAAACAATGAAATAACTGAAGGTTGTCATGATATCTGTCCTGGTATCAGACCTGTTATCAGTCATGATATCGGCCGTGACATCAGCCCCAGTATCAATGTTGATGTTAGCCCCGAAAACAGTACTCACCATCCTCGGTGGCGGGCTCAGCTTCAGACAGAAGCTCCTCACTTGTCCTCCGTTCTCTCTCTCCGTCCTCCGAATCTTCCTGGAAACAAAAACATGAACTCAATCGTCTGAGGCTGGCGGGAAGAAATGTAACAATCAATGGATTTGCGACCTTTTTGGCGGATGGCGGGCAGTAGAAGTGATAGTGAGGGTTGGAAGGAACGCTTCGGAAATACTGTGACAAGATGGCCGAAAACTTGTCCTGTAGAGAGAAAAGTTTCACAATGTTAACACTTCGTTTACGACAACTGAAAACACAAAACTCACAAAGTGTTTTAAGGTCTCTGTTTCCATGTCAACGGAGCTCAGAGACACTGAAAGTGACTCCCTGGTTCTGGTACCTGGATGATCCGGTGCAGGTCTGGAAAAACTTCACATTGGGGCTGCTGCTGCGGCAACAGCTGCAACTCGTCCTCCGATTTCATCACGTCGTGAACGTCAAGGACATCATCCATTTCACTGTCAGACGAAATACTTTAAACATATCTTCAACAACACCATATATGGTCACAACATGCCTATAATTAACCATGTATGGTAACAACACCTGTAACTAACCATAAATGATCACAGCACGCCTCCAACTAACTATATATGATCACAACATGCCTATAATTAACCATATATGGTAACAAGACCATCAATTAACCATATATGGTCACATCTCCAACTAACCTTATATGTTTGTGACCATCAACTAAGCATATATGGTCACAAACATATAAGTTTTTTTATAAACAAAATCAGTGTTATTTGCAAATCACACTGATTTTGTTTATTAAAAAAAGCATCACCACCTGCTGAGGAAACTCAGGACTTGTAATGTCAGCAGAGGCATTTTAACCCTGGTTTACACCTCACAAATCGAATCCATCCTTACTTTCAATATCTCATCCTGTACGGGTCCTCTCAACTCTCCCATATTGTTAAACCGGCTGCAAAAATTGTCCAACCGCACTGTGATCAGGAAAGATCCCTGATCACCGCCTCCATTACTCCTCCATCACCCCTCCATCATTCCTCTCACTCCTCTCAACCCCTCCATCACTCCTCTAACCCCTCCATCACTCCTTCCAGTTCATCCCATCAGGTAGATGCTTCAAAGTCCCTGTGGCCGCAAAAACATCTACGAAAAATCCTTCATCCCAAATGCGATAGTCACTCTGAACAAAATGACATAACAGAAACTGAACTGTACATACAGTATATTCTTTCTTAATTGACTACTGTTTCCTGTTTAACATTTCCGTTATGTCCATACTCGTGTCTTATCCATCCATCCATCGCCTCCAATCAACCATATATGGTCACAACACCTACAATTAACAATATACGGTAACAACAGGCGTCTTTCTCTTCTTTCTTTCTTTCCTTCCTGTCTTCCTTCTGTTCCTCTACTTCAGATTTTCTCTCTCTCTCTCACCACATCGTTGTTTGTGCGTCGTCATCTCTGATGTCGAACGTCACTGTTCCTGTAGCTGTGGCGTCATGGCAACGGCGACGCTCCTTGAAATGTCGTACATGTCCACAGAGTGCATGAAGGAAGTTGGTGACGTCAAGCTCCTGCAGTGACTCCTCGCAGTAGTCGGTTGCGACTAGTACGTCCTGTGATGCCACAGCAAGGCCCCGCTGCAGACTGCGGTACACACCTGGGGACGTTAGCATTAGGATTAGCCACTAGTAAGGCCCTGCTGCAGACTGCAGTACAAACCCAGGGATGTTACCATTAGCATTAGCCAGTAATGAGGCCCCGCTGCAGACTGAGGGAATACCCCTAGGAATGTTAGCATTATCATTAGACACTAGCAAGGCCCCGATGCAGACTGCTGTACAAACCTGGGAGCATTAGCATTTGCCACAAGCGAGGCCCCACTGCAGACTGTGGTACACACCTGGGGATGTTAGCTTTAGCATTAACTACTAGCACAACCCCACCGCAGACTGCGGTACAGGCCTAGGATGTCAGTGTTGGCATTAGCCACGAGCCTGGCCCTGCTGCAGACTGCGGCACACCTTGACCTAGTTACCTTGCAGCACGTGGATGTTTTCACATTGACCTCATTGCGCAGGTTAGCTAAAAGCACTGGGAATATTTTCATGTTATACTCAGTAGCTGGCAGCGCAGGGACGTTTTGGCGCTCACCTTTGACGTAGCTATGGTGGAAGTGCTCCTGCAGGAGGCTGCAGTGATTGGCCGGCTCCTTGTGTTTGAGGGGTGGAGCCAAAAGGTCAGACCATGGCGACGGACCACTACGGTCTTGAGACAGCGACCTGCGGACAAAAAAACCCAAACAAACACCTCGTGCAGTAAACCTTCTTTCATTCATCAGTAACTCATCACCTTTGTGACGTTTCTGACATTTTATTGTTCATCACGTTTCCGACGTCACCATTTCTGAGATTTTCAACATTTGTGATGGTAACGTTTCTAACATTCACAACTTTTTAAATACATTTCAGACGTTTTTTAATGTTAATGACTTTTCTGACAAAAATATACTGTCAAAACATGTTAAAGAAAATTTTTTTAAAACTTACTAGCTTGAAAAGAGAAAAGCAGAAATAGTTAAGTAAGACACATTCATTGTCAATGCACACACATCCATTACTTCCTGTTTAGTTTTTCCTGCGGCGGCATCATACCTGAAGAAGACATCACGGGTTGGGCGGCTTGTGCAGGGTTGAACTAGCTGCTCCTTCACGTGCTCCAGTGAGCAACTGTACACGTAAACCGGAAGCTCCGCTCCTTGCGCTTCTGACGTCTGTACGCCGCTAATGCCCTCCACTGGCGGAGATCCGTCGCTGTTGTTGACCACCTGCATATTAGGCTCCACCTCCAACCGGGACGCCATCAACGTCGTGACATCTGTAACACATCGCGATAATCTGTCCAATACAAAAAAAAAAACACAAGCAACTCCACGGGAGTTTACATCAATAATTTTACCTGAGAAGTTCGTGGGAAGGAATGTGAGAAGGAGCTGGTGGGAGCTAACTGACTTAGCGTAGCATCGCCACCGTGGTGCCAAGTAGTCGGTAATCTCTTTGTCTGTGAGGTCGGTGTCGCTAAAACTCTGTTGAAAGACATACAGTTAGCTAGTAGCTATTTTATAGCATTAGCATGTGGCCACATGTTTAACATTCGCTGGTGGCTACATGTTAGCATTTTCTCAAGGCTATATGTTAGCGTTAGCTCATAGGGACACATGAGCTCAGGGCTACCTGTTAGCATTTGGTCTTGGCTATATGTTAGCATTAGCTCGGGGCTACATGTTAGCATAAACTGTTGACTACATATTTAGCGTTGCCTCGCGGCTAGCCATTCCGTTACCTGTAACGTGCTTGTCGATCCCGTCACCTCTTTAATACTTCCTGTAGTGTGAAATGACGTCATGGTGTCCTCTGCGAACGCACCAATCAGAGATGAGCATGTAAGTTTGTACACTTTGAAAGAGTGAACACTGACCTCTGATGGCAGGCAGCGAGAACGGTGGAATGTGTCACGGAAACACAAAAGTTTCCGTTAACGAAAACATAAAAGCGCAAAACCTTTATTTAACAAAAACATATAAATGGTAAACTTTCTGCATTTTCAATCAATAACCAAAATGTAAAAACGATGCATTTTCACTTGACACATTGAGAAATATTTCCCTCCCCCTGGCAAGCAAACACTGACCTCTGATGGCGGGCAGCGAGAACGGTGGTGGCGGCGCCTGGCCATTGCGTTCGCGCTCCAAGATGTGCCTTGCGAAGGCAGTGTGCTCGCTGTCGGCTAGCGGGACCTCGCGGTCGCTCAGATCATTCTCCACACTGCTGTGGAACAACGCCAGCAGGAGCTCGTTGGATGGCGAGGGCACATTCTCCGAGGCTAGGCACAACGTTACGAAGAGCAGTTCCACCTGCTGACAGCGGGGGAGCAGCTGGATCAGGTCAAACTGGAATGGAACTGTGTGGATGCTGTCGTCCAGGCGGGGCTCGTCTGAAAACAACGTGAAGATAAACAATTTTGTTAGAAACAACACAAAGATAAAGGGCGATAATGTTAAAGTAGGGTGGGGATCGTTAAGGAAGCAACATAAAGAAACAATTCAACGTTAGAAACGATTTAGAGATAAAGACGTTAACATCCAAAAACAATGTGAAGACAAAGACGTTAACGTCTAAAATATACAATTTAACGTTAGCAACAATGTACAACACAAACAATTAAACATTTACATGACTTTAGTAGCAAGGCAAGTAGAAAGGCAAAATTTTTCTTTAACGGAAATGTACAAAAAATGACATGTTTTCAACTGAAACGTTGTGGAAACAAGAAACTTTTCATTAATAAAAATGTAAAAGGGATGCATTTTCACGTGAAACGTCGACTTGGAAATGCGAAAATTTTCATTAACAAAAGTGTAAAAAGTATGCGTTTTCACTTCAACCATTGTCATGGAAACATGAAACACATGAAATGTTACTCTTCTGTTGATATATTAACATGTTCAGGTGTTTACATGTTCATGCTTTTGGGTGTTAATGTGTTGACGTACTGACCTGTTGTCACTTTGCCTCGCGGTGGCACCAGTGAGCAGCTCTGCTCTTTGAACTGACACATCTGGATCAAACTCTCCAACGTCATCATGGTGGATAAACAGCTCAGGTCTCTGGGAAACATCTTGAACAAACATTGTACAAAAATCTGTAAAAAAACATCGCACAGGCCTTGTACAAGAAGCATTATAAAAAACTTTATACAACTACAACGTCCCTGTAGAGTGCAGATCTTCCGAGTTAAAATCGCCAACATGTTAGCCACTAGCTAATATCAATGCTAACTAGTCTGTGAGGTAACAACATCAGTGAAACTCACGGAAAAAACCATTGCACTCAACGCTGATTCTAGTAACTCCAACCGAGATACCAAATAAATAAACTTTATTGACATCACATCTTTCCTCAATATAAGTACCAAGCTGCTCACTGCACGTTGGGTATTTGAATTGCTAACGTACCGCGTGTGGGATCTGGTCGTAGCGCAGCCCCCCCAGGTGGCGGTGCTGCTCCGCTACAGTGCCACTCTGTGGCTCCACCCATACCTCCGTCACCAGGCTGAGCTCGCCATCACCGTCTGACGCCTCGCCGTCACCGCCGTCGTCCTCGTCCGTGGAGAAGCTGTCCTTGGTGGACGTACAGTGTGGCGGGAACAAGATGTACTGGACCGTGCACAGGTGGTGCTCACGCTCTGAGTCGCCTGGTGTTGCCTGGTGGGTACGAGTCGTTAGCTGAGGGGTTTCTACCAAATGGCACTAAATTATTGGTTATGTTATTTACCGTCATGGGCAACTCTGTCACCATGTTGATGATTCCCTCGGCGCTAGCAGCAAAGTGGAAGTCCTCCGACAGACGGATCCTGGAACACAACAACCGCATCAATGTTTCTACTGGCTCCGATACTGTGTCAAGGCTTCTACTGGGGACGTACTGATACTGAGTACTGATACCATGTCCATGTTTCTACTGGCATCGATAGCGAGTACTGATACTGCGCCAACATTTCTACTGACACTGATACCAAGAACCGATACTGTGTCATGGTTTCTACCGACACTGATAACAAGTACCAATGGTGTCAAGGTTTCTACTGGGGACAAACTGATATTGAGCACTGATACCACGTCAACATTTCTACTGGGGAGGCATAGATGCAGTGAACCGATACCTCATCAACATTTCTACTGAAATTGATAGTATCGAGTATCGAGACTATGATAAGGTTTCTTCTGGCATCGATATCATGTCAATGTTTCTACTGGCAGTGATACCGAGTAGCGATACTGTGTCAAGGTTTCTACTGGGACCATACTGATATCAAGTACTGATACCACATCACCATTATCAAGTACTGATACCACATCTACTGACACTGATACAGAGTACTGATAACGTATCAGCAAATAACCTTTAGTTACTTGCTGATACCAATTCTAACCTTTACCTACTTGCTGATACCGAGTACCAATACTAGTTTAACTTTTAGTTACTTGCTGATAACGAGTACAGACACCAGTACGAACTTTTAGCTGTTTGCTGATACTGAGTACCGATACCAGTCCTACGATAGACGTTAAATGTGTAGCATGACTCACTCTGACAGCGTGGAGAGCACGTGAGCGACAGCCTGTGTGGCGACAGCTGGCACCGGGCTGCTTGGTACTGCCCACACCCACCGCCGGTG